>VHZZ01026285.1:0-20250 GCA_009801015.1 Silene noctiflora | reverse complement strand
TGTTGATACGATTAAGCGCTTGACTAAATTGACAATAGTGTAAGGGTTATTTGTTTACGCTTGTAGCTTATAACTAATCATATGTGGAATTAGAATCCTTATCTTCATAGCAAAGTGTTCAACATATAAATAGATTTAAGAAAGTCAATGATCAATTCATAACTAGTTGGTGGAAATTACTTGGTCCAAGAGCTTTTTCTCATATTTATTTGCATTTCTTTATACACATCGTTTTACATTTCGACTGCTTTAGTTTATCATTTTAGTTGTTAGACCAATCACCATATCAAAAACCCCTCCTACTTGTTACTTTACAATTGCACATTTAAATCGATAATAGACCTTCCTTTTTGGGATTGACCCCTACTTACCCTTCCTATTGTTAGAGTTTGTAGTGGATAAAAATTTTAATTTGGAGACTTGCGACAAGTCTAGCCACAATTCTTGGAACGAATCTTCACAAGTTTCGGTCCACACAAAGTTGGTTTCTTTCTTCAAAAGTTGAGTCATCGGTCTAGCAAGTTTGAAGAAATCTTTCACAAAGCGACGGTAATAACCCGCTAAACCCAAGAAACTTCGGACTTCACCAACATCGGTAGGACTCTTCCACTCCACTACGACATCAATCTTGGAAGGATCCACCATAACACCATCCTTAGATATCATGTGGCCAAGGAAAGAAACCTTGGACAACCAAAGCTTACACTTTGAAAAATTAGCAAACAACTTTTGACGACGAAGGATTCCTAACACGGTATGAAGATGATCGACATGCATTTCCTTAGACTTAGAAAACACAAAGATATCATCGATAAAGACCACAACACACTTATACAAGAACTCACTAAAAGTTCGGTTCGTTTGGTCCATGAAGATAGCGGGAGGATTGGTCAAACCAAAGGGCATCACCTTAAACTTGAAATGTCCATATCTCGTGGTAAAGGCGGTCTTAAGGATGTCAGACTCACGAACGGGGATGTGATGATAACGGGATCTCAAATCAATCTTCGGAAAAGTAGAAGCACCTTTGAGTTGATCAAAAAAATCTTCAATCCTTAGCAGAGGATACTTGTTCTTGATGGTAACACGGTTAAGCTCATGATAATCGATACAAAGTCTCATGGATCCATCTTTCATCTTCACAAAGAGAACGGGAGCACCCCAAGGCGAGGCACTAGGTAGTAAATAGGCCCAATAACATGCTTAGGCCCAAAGTAACTTATTTTGAGTCGGTTTTTGCTAAAAATATGTCTCAAGGCTACTATACACTTAAGACGGACATTATTATCATATTTATAAGTATTATGCTTATAGAATTATATTTTACCAAAATAAGTTTTAAAACATAATTAGTCTTAATTAAAATATTAAAATATTTTAAGACTATAAACTAAAAATCACGGGTGTTACAGTGTAGGTGGTAATTTCGTGAAAGGGTCTGGGTTCAATTCTGCCTGACCACATTTATTATTTTTTTCTGGCAAAAATATTATAATTTCTATAAAGTCACCCAGTGACTAAGCGACTTTATTGCAAGTCCCTAAGAAATTGAGCGACTTATTTCCGAAGCATTTTTTCGTATAATCCGATCCTACGTGCACTCATTCTCAGTAATAAATTTCATCTCATTTTCCTATTTTAATAGAGTAATTTCTTTTGTTTTAAGCGGTAAAAAAATAATTCCGTAATTTACCCACATTTTCTAAAAGCTGGTCAAAAAGAGAGAAGATAAGACTTGAATTATCAAACAAAAAAGACTCAAGAGCGGGATGAAAGCATAAATTTAACAGTTGGTCTTGCTTGTGACGGTCACAAATTGTGATGGCACAAATGTTACCCCTTTAAGCTAAAATGTAACCACCAATTTTTACATTTTCTCATTAAAATGGTCACATTTTGGGTCCATCACAAATTGTGACCTGTTCACCCACGTCGACAAATGTCATAAATTTAAAAGGAAAAAAAAAAGCAAGTTGACAGTTGAAAAAGATGTTAATGGCCTGAGCAATCCGGGGTAATAAGATGCAATGTAATTAATCAATCACATACCCAAATTACCGGACTGAAACATAAAATGGGACCCTTTTGCTGACTCCAAACAGTGACACCCTCAACTTTGTATCCACCAGCCATGGCCACTGCCCACTCTCCATGTGAACACTCTTTCTATTCTCATTAGTCATTATACCATTTAATTTCACTTATAATATTGCCAAATAAAATCCCTGCATTTTCTCTCTCAATATCAGAAATACAAAATACAGTGAGATAAACTAAAATGTGGGGATTTAATGTGTCATTAATTGCATTGTGTTTATTATTCAGATCTTGTTATGGAAGTGACCCATATGTGTTTTTTGATTGGAAAGTTTCATATATTAATGCATCACCTCTTGGAATCCAGCAAAAGGTATTCATACTTCATCTTTATATGAGTCTCGGATGTTCCTTAGGCCATTGTGTATAACACTGTAATCCCTTATGTGGATTTGTGTACCATAACCGATGGCCTTCCGCCTTTATGTTCAGTTTATCTAATATTCTAATTTGGTGATAGCTGGCTTTGCTTATTGCCAATTTGTACTGTTTTGTGCCTGCTGGATAGGTTCTTTATGGCGAGCCGCTCACATTCAGCTATATTTCATACAGGATGAATCTTACTCATCTCTATATGCCATCATTTGATGATTTATGATTATGCCATCTTAGCCTTGTGTCTTTTTAGTTTTCATGATCAGTTGAAAATGTTAGCTGTAATGTGGCTTGTGATGGAGTAGAAGACACAATTCACAACTCCATGCAATCTTATTTACATTTGTCAGAACTAACAGAATAACTGAGCTCAACTTGTTTTTAATTTCCCATAAATAGTATCACGGCTAAGTGCTTCCTCATTTTTTATTTTATTTTTTTAGATTATAGTTCTTGTAAGTTGTAATATTGGTTTATTTGGCTTTCAATCCCTGTTATGTTTTCTGCCTCTTCATAACTTTCTGTTTATGTGTTTGTTTCGTGAAATATAAAGACGTTTTTGAAAAAGTCCATTGGACGCCATTGTTGATGCTGTAGAAGCTTCGAGAATAGCAAAGAAAGAAACAGAATTATAGATAATTTCAATGTGAGAGAAAGCTAAATAAAAGTGCAATTTCTATTATTGAGAGAATGAATTGCATAAGTTACAATGTGAGATAGATGGCCTATATATACAATTATGAAATGATGTAACAGAATTCTGTTACAGATATTTATTCAAAGGAGAAGATATTTATTCTAACATCCCCCTTCAAGTTGGAGGTGGTGTAATCAACCCCAACTTGCTTAGTAAAGAATGATGATGAGGACGTGGTAGTGCCTTAGTAAGTAAGTCTGCCAGTTGAGAAGCAGAAGGAACATATGATAGAGTGATTAAACCCTCAATCAGTTTCTCCCTGACAAAGTGACAATCAAGGTTGATGTGCTTGGTGCGCTTGTGGAACACAGGATTCCTGGCAAAGTGGATAGCAGCCTGACTATCGCACTTGACAGGGATAGGTAAAAGATCAAGAACATTGAGCTCAACCAAGAGTCTAGTAAGCCAAGCTAGCTCTGCTGTCAAAACTCAAACGTCGTAATGAACGATACTCAGCCTCTGCTGAGGACAGGATATGGAGACTGTGTATTGCTTCTTTGATTTCCAAGAAATCAAAGTATCCCCAACAAAAATTACATACCCACTCACAGACCACCTAGTAATGGGACAAGACGCCCAATCTGCATCACAATATCCTTGGAGAGAAAAATTGGGACTGTGTGAGAGGGTTTAGGATCAGATATGAATTGGGCTAAATTTTGAACAGCAAAGCATATATCAGGACGAGTGTGAGTTAGGAAATTCAGCTTCCCTATTAGTTTCCTATAAAGAGCGGGGTCTGCAAATGGTGGTCCTTCACCAGCAAGAAGTTTTATTGTAGTGTCCAAAGGACTGATAGGAGACCTGCAGTCTTGAGTATCAAGTTCCTTTAAAATATCTTTGGCAAATTTGTGTTGAGGGACAGCCAAACCAGAAGAAGTAGGAGTAAACTCAAGACCTAAGAAGTAGTTCAGGGATCCCAAATCCTTGATTTTAAACATGTCATCAAGGAAATTCTTCAAAGAAGAAATTTCAGAAGAGTCATTACCAGTGCCTAAAATGTCATCCGCATAAACTGCTACATAAACTTGCAAGCTGTCAGGTACCTTTCTAAAGAGAGAGTAGTCATTCAGACACTGAGTATATCCCCTGGACTTAAGAGCATTGCCGTGTTTGGCATACCATTGACGACAAGCTTGTTTTAAACCATAAAGGGATTTCTCTTGTGTGCAAACAAGAGTAGGATCAGTCACATTCAAACTAGGACGAGGCTTCATGTAAATATCTTCATTCAAATCTCCATGAAGGAATGCGTTGTTCACATCAAGCTGAGATAAAACCCATTTTCTTTTAACAGCAACAGCAACAAGACACCTTATGGTAGTCATTTTGACCACCGGTGAGTAAGTCTTAGTAGAGTCTATCCCCTCTTTTGAGTGTAGCCTTTGACTACCAAGCGTGCCTTATACCTCTCTATAGATCCATCAGACTTATGTTTAACTTTAAAAACCCATTTGCTGCTAATGGATTTCTTACCAACAGGCAAAGGCACAAGAGACCATGATGTAAAATAAACAACTCGGACTAAGATTGGACAGATCGTCGAACTATTCGAATGACCTTTGAATGTCGGAGTTTAATAAAATCGCAGCGGTAAATTTGAACGATAATGAAAGGATATGAATTAGTTGTGAAAATCTCGCAGGACCCCTCAACTAAGACTAGATATTTGTATAACTCTCACCTCGCAAGGATCAAACTAAATGTAACACCCCCACTTACCAAGGAGCCTTCTTTAGGCCTTCCCTATAACCAAGGGTGCTACCATTTCGGTTATCCGAGGCAAGTACATATCAAATTGACCATCTGAGAACATACATTAGATATCTTACAACTTTACAAAAGACTGGTGAAGTATAAAATTATACAGATATCTGTTCTGATGTTGTTGCTTTGGGGATGGGAGGTCGTTGACGTAGCGATATCAGTAGTTGTTATAGCGTCGCCAGTTCTAGTATATCTTCTTCTGTATAGTTTTATGCTTCACCAGTCTTTTGTAAAGTTGTAAGATATCTAATGTATGTTCTCAGATGGTCAATTTGATATGTACTTGCCTGGGTAACGCTCACCATCCCCGAATGGATCATCACAGTTTTGGAAAACAGCACGGGGTGTCAACTGTACAACAATATACGATATAATGCATAAATAACAATCAACAGCTAGCAACCTCCATCACCTATCTCCATCACAACTAGCCCTGCCAGTGGGAACCGCAGCCTTACCACCAAAATCCTTAATGTGCACATCCTCCTTACGCTGAAAGAACGCAAAAGGCGAACAATGGGGTGTGAACCACCTCTCACAATGGCTCACAAATCACAACTCCTAACACCAACCACAACCACCATCAACAACATACAATAACCACAACATCAACAATAAGCATAACCAGCACAAATATCGTCACATTAACCATATAACATTCTACAGGGAACTGTGTAGGGAAACCCTACCTGATAACCAATCCAAGAGACGTCATTCATCGCAGACACAGTCACGATACACCGCTACCGACATCTACAACGATGATACAACCAAATTACACACGACCATAACTCTAACCCAAAACCGACAGATGGTGAAGATGACTTACCTTATCGGACCATTGGACAACTAGGTCGGAGTTGACATACGTATCCATTCCCATGTTGGTCTCCCGGGTAGATGCTAGCAAGGTGAAGGGTGAAAGGTAGGGGTTAGATACTCAAATCTAGGGTTGTGGGAAGGAAAGAGAAGAAAAGAATGAAATGAAAACTGTCAATGAATTATGACAATCGTGTAATATATTATTACGCTGTCAGCCGCCTACTCGGTCGAGTACTAACATACTCGATCGAGTCGACTGAGTGTCTCACGGGTTCTAACACGTTCAAGGTCGCACAAGTCAACTAAGGTCGGTCAACGGGTCCTCCATCAACGGGTCTTCCGAAAGGACGGGTATTACAGTCTTCCCCCCTTAAAGAGAATTCGTCCCCGAAGTTTAACTCTCCATACCCGACGCCAAGGCTTAGCTGGTTAGGTTTGCTACTAACTACGACACAACTAATCATCGTCATCATCATCCATAGTCTCAATCCTACGTCACCCTCGTCCATCCCGTCTCCTCTCCGTTCGTCCTACTTGCCACACAACACTATACCATTCACATAGCACTTGCATACATCATACATAGCCTTTATTATGCCATTCACATAACTCATGCGTACATCATACACAACATTCTATTTTTAGTGTAACGCTACGACACCATACGATACTACATGATACTACAACGCTTTTGACGAAATAATTAATGCAATTCCTTCCACGGGCGCAATGTACTCTACCCCCCTAAAAAGAAACTTCGTCCCCGAAATTCACCCTTCGGGTTGACACGGTCAAAAGTCACTTTAGCACTATACCACCCCCTATATGCGATGAAAGAATACTCCTACATTGATTCCGTATTGGGTCGGTCAGACAATCAAGTCAAGAAGCATGGTGTATCCCTGACACTACGTATCCCAACAAGGCCATTACCCCTCCCCTTCAAACAGGGTCTCAAGTCAAACCATAACGTATGGCCATTACCTGACCAACGGTTCATGCACTCTATGACAATTAAAACATAACCCATATTAAAATACTCTACTCGGCCAAAACACAAGTAATCGGTCGAGTAAATCACACTCTGATTTACTCGGTCGAGTAAGCTGAACTCGGTCGAGTGCTCAGTGTACTCGGTCGAGTCACACCAAAACAGAATACCACCAATTTTTTGGCAGAAGGCACTCGGTCGAGTGTGGTAGGTACTCGGTCGAGTTCGCTCTACTCGATCGAGTACCACCCAAACACTCTGTCGAGTCCTCAGAATTCCCGCAAACAATCCGCATATGAAACTAACATCGCACAACCACGTCTACCTACAACAAGACCAACATGGTGACTCAAGGCCTTAAGGCCACAAAATAAGTCTAGGCCTTAAGGTCACATACAACATCCGAATGAAAGTTATGTGCCGCAAGACACCAAATATAACATAAGTTCCACAAAATAACAAGATCATAAACTCAATTAGGGCTGCCCGAACCATCATCCAGCTCATCCTCCTTGTTCCTGGCTCCGGAAGATCCCCCAACATCATATCCCCCTCTGAAACCTCCCCCAACATCATATTCCCCTCCGAAACCAGACAGCGCCAAACTAAACTCTCCCCCGAAGGCAGGCGGCGGAACACCATACTCTCCCCCCATCCATCGCCCCTGGTCATCAAGTTGGCTCCCATAGTTAGCTCCCCACGGCTCAATGAAGCACCCCATCCCAAAGCACCCCGGTGTACCCCAAGAAGCACGGTCCACCCCATAGCAGTGAAAAACACCACTGTCATCACCGAGTCCCCTCCACCATGCCGGCTGTGCAAGCCCCGCCCTAACACCCTGCTGCTGAGTCGTCTCGTGAAGGCCCCTCAACAGCCGCACGGTGGAATAGTCTGGATATTGGTACATGGGGCCACCCTCGGGTACATATGCGGTCTCCTCCGGTGCTCCTCGAGTAGCTTTCGTCCCCCTAGGTGCCCGGGTCGCCTGGTTTTCCCTTCTGCTAAAGGCTAGGGTCGGCTTTGACATATCATGGATTACGTGCCCCAAAATCAAGTATGTCTGGTCCTTGAATTCCATGTAGTCGGTGCACTCCTTCAAATGCTCAGTCTCCGGGAGGCCTATCATCCACACTCGAAGCCACTTCTGATAAAGGAAGTAATCCCTATTCAAAGCCGGTACACTCTTGAACATGGCTGTGATGTCGGGAGAAGGCTCGAAGTTGGCTAGCCTTTGCCGGGTCACTATGACCCCGCAACTAAGGTGACGGTGCCGGGTCACTATGACCCCGCAACTAAGGTGACGGTGGGGTGACTTGGCCATAAAAGCTAGATTGCTACACACGATCGCCGGGTGGACTATAGTAGAACCTCGCCTCCCTCTTTGGGTTCAGATAGGACATCAAAAGCATCACCTCATGGGAGTTAAGCTTACTCACATCACTCCGCCCATACAACAAGCTAGTCATCATCCTCAGAAAGATCTTACAGGTTACATGGTGCACATCGTTGATTAACATCGCACTCACATTGATCGTCGCCCCGGTTAACAAAGAGAGGTACTCACTAGCCCGRCACTCCTTGRCCACATCYAAGTAGTGGTCCGCGGTRGRCTTCTCAATCCCCAAGGCCTCTGCAAAATCCTCCATGGTTAAGTCAAAGTCACGGTTCATCACCCTAAAATGACAAGTCTCAGCATCCTCATCATATGTGAAAGAGCTCATGAAATCTAATGTGAGGAACTCGTAAGAGTGTTTCCTCAACCGGTACAACCCCATGAACCCCAAAGTCTCGAAGATGTGCCTCACATCGACCTCAATTCCCAACTCCACCAATATAGCCGTGTCCACGCACCTAGTAGCCCGAATGGTGCGAGTCATCCGTGACACAAAGTTCTCCCGATGCCTAAAATCAGCGAACTCAATAGACGGATATCGCCCTACGGGTGGAACGGTCGGACCCTGACTTCTCTGCCCCGTCTCGGCCCTAGTCCTCTTGGTAGGTGGTCGGTTTGTGTTGGCTCTCGGCATGCTGCATTGACATTAATAGACAACAAAAGAAAGACTCAAGGATTGAAAACAAAAGGGGATTTTCATTTTTCCTCCAACTGAAGCTTTAAGACGGATTTTTCGTTTAAAATACCCAAAATCAGTTGCAAAACATGATGACACTAGCATCCTATRGCCTTTTCTAGCCTTAAAAGAAGATTAGGAGTATCAAAAACCAGATTTCCGGGTGAAACCCTAGAAAATTCGAATTCAATTGGTACAAGTTTTGGCTTAAGATTTCAGTTTCTAGTATCAAAACAAGAGCTAAAACAAGTTATATTATCATCTACAACATGAATCTAAGCTTAAACTATGGCTTTTAACTTCTAATTGGGGATTTTGTTATCAAAATATAAAGGAATTAATGAAGAATAGCATTACCTTGCAAATTGAAAAGGATGAACAAGAAAAGGATGATTAAGACGGATTTAAGGTGTAAGAACATAAGATCCTTCAAGCTTTTATGAGAGAACAATTTAAGAGAGTTTGGAAGAGAGTTATTGTTGTGTTCTAACGAAAATAAGAAGAAGAAAGGGTTTATAAACGAAAAATTAAGAACTCGCGTTTCTGGGTGAATTTGGGTACTCGGTCGAGTACGAACCGCACTCGGTCGAGTGTCCGCCACACGGTCGAGCCCCTCTAAAAGTCAATTCAAATGATTATGTTGTCAATTCGGAGTCCGATGAGCGTCTCGGAACTCGTCACTTAGTTAGCCTTACCTCCCTAGCCACTAACATATACTGAAGATACAACCACATTCTATAATTACTAGCACTTTACTGACTATCAACTCAAAACACGCATCTACACCTGGTAGTCTTATATCCACAGCTTGCACATACCACTTTTATCACTTTGTAACACGCTCACTTACCGAGGAGCCTTCTCAAGGCCTTCCCTGATAACCAAGGGTGCTACTATCTCGGTTACCCGAGGTAAGTACATATCAAATTGACCATTTGAGAATATACATTAAATATCTTAAAACTTTACAAAAGACTTGTGAAGTATAAAACTATACAGAAGAAAATATACTTCAACTGGCGACACTATAACAACTATTGATATTGTTATGTCAACGACCTCCCATCCCCAAAGCAACATCAGAACAGATAGCCTGCTCACCATCCCCAAATGAATCATCACAGTTTTGGAAAACAACACGGGGTGAGTCAACTGTACAACAATATACAATATAATGCATAAATAACAATCAACAGCCAGCAACCTCCATCACCCATCTCCATCACAACCTGAATACAGGTGTGTAGTCCTGCGAGTGGGGACCACAGCCTTACCACCAAAATCCCCGGACCGCAGCCCGAACCCAGTTCCTTAATGTGCACATCCCCCTTACGCCGATAGAACGCAAGAGGCGAACAATGGGGTGTGAACCACCTCTCACAATGGCTAACAAATCACAACTCACCAACAACCACCACCATCAACAACATACAATAACCACAACATCAACAATAAGCATAACCAGCACAAAGATCGTCACATTGACCATATAACATTCTACAGGGAACTGATCCAAGAGACGCCATTCATCGCACACACGGTCACGATACATCGCTACCGACACCTACAACGATGATACAACCAAATTACACACGACCATAACCCTAACCCAAAACCGACAGATGGTGACGATGACTTAGGTCAAAGTCGACATACATATCCATTCTCATGTTGGTCTCCCGGGTAGATGCTAGCAAGGTGAAGGGTGAAATGTAGGGGTTAGATACTCAGATCTAGGGTTGTGGGTAGGGATGGCAACGGGTCAGGCCTGGGTCGAGTCCATCCAGATCCGGACTCGGACCCGTAATTCTAACCTCGGACCCATACCAGACCCATACACGTGAGGGTCCAAAATAAGCATATCCATACCCGTACCCAATGGGTCTGCGTCTGGGTAGGGTCTGGGTCTACCCGCGGGTCCAACATTCAATGAGTCGTCACTCACCAGTCACCACATATCTCTTCGTCTGTGCACAAAAAAATAAAATTATCTCTTCATCTCCACAACCACCCACTACCTGATTCATGGAAACCAACCACCGCCACCGATTCTACGCCAAAAACGTTACCGACATGGTTTTTGTAGGGATGAGAATGCCATTTCATTAGAATATGACCGATAAATCCTTAATGAACTCTGTTCTTACAAATAATAAGTGCTTTCTAGAATTCTAGTAGATCTGTGATAAAAAAAATCCAACTTTTTAAGTTTTAATGAGATAAAGGAGGGTAAATATGGGAGAAGGCAAGTTTTCATGGAGCGGACGATAGCAAGACGTGTGTGGTCTCAAATTTGGATCTAGGCGTTAGACAAGAGGAGAACATCTGGTGATTGAAGTAGGTGGGACTTCGGAGTGGGGACGATGAATATGAGTAGTAAAAGCAGGGAGATAAGGGGTCTGTTTTTGGTTTTTCTTTTAAAATGCTTTTTTTTTCTTTTTTAATATAAAGGGTCGGGTCCGGGTCTCACAACCTAGACCCATACCCAGACCCGAATAATTTTTAAAGGAACCATATCCGACCCATACCCGTTCGGGTCTCAAAAATTCAGACCCGAACCCGACCCATTAGGGTCTTACCTAAGGTTCTGGGTCGGATCCCCGACCCACTGCCATCCCTAGTTGTGGGAAGGAAAGGGAAGAAAAGAATGAAATGAAAACTGTCAACGAATTATGACAATCGCGTAATATATTATTATGCTCTCAGCCGCCTACTCGGTCGAGTACTAACATACTCGATCGAGTCAACTGCACTCGGTCGAGTGCCCCACACTCAACCGAGTGTCTCATGATAGGTCGAGTCCGAGTCAACCACCAACGGGTTCTAACACGTTCAAGATCGCACAAGTCAACTAAGATCGGTCAACGGGTCCTCAGGGTCAGTCAACGGGTCTTCCGAAAGGACGGATATTACACTAAACAATAGGGTTTCAACCTCGCAAGGAAGAAAAGACACTAATCTCGCAAGACTAGAAAGGGATGCTCGCAAGCAATTAAGTTTAAACTCAACTTTTATTATTCTATGTCTAAAACATAAGGATAGAAACATCTCTATTTATAGCTAAATAGAATGACTCCTAAATGGAATAAGGAAACAATCTTGCTTAGCCAACTTTCCTATTCTAATCGTGTGAACACGATTCCTAAGACGACTCAAATTACCTTATTAATACCTTAACTTAAATTAGGAAACTGTACCTTAACTATTTTTAGGAAACTATAATTCTATCTCAACAACGAAAATAAATAACTCCTATTAGAATTAGGAAATAATAAAACTAATTCAATTAGATATGACTTCTTTAATTAGAGAAGTCTCTACCACTGCCTTGGATGCCAAGTAATCAACTCAATACTGAATCATTTCGAACAGTCTTGGAGAGTGTTCACTTTCTCTTGTTCTAACTGATTCCTTTTCATTACCCATGCTCCTGCATCAGACCATGTGTTGTTGGCCTCTAATGCTGAAAATTCAGCAGCAATGGCCTCCTGCCACTCAGGAAAAACAATGGCCTATGGCCTGCTCATAATTCAAGGGGTCTTGGACAGGAAGCAAGGAACCATTATCCAAACAAGATGGAGTAGAAAAAGTAGAACGTGCAAAAGAAGAATGGGAAGAGGAAGAAGTAAAAACAGATGTAAGAGTGTGTGAGCAATTAGAAGAAGCATTAGTTAGAGGACAGTGATAATCTTTCAAGTAAGCTGGACGATGAGAGGGTCTGGAAGATTGTCTTAGTGGTACAGAAATAGGAGTGGAAGAAGAAGAAAGCAGAGAAGTGGAGGTGGAAGAGGAGGAAACCTGTTCAGATGGTTCAGGTTCAAGAATAGGCAGAGGTAAGGAAGGATCAACAGAATCCTTAAGATAAGGAAAAATGTGCTCATGGAACACAACATCTCTAGAGATGAAAACAGAGCGAGTCTGCAAATTGAGAGGTTTTTAGGCTTTCTTACTAAATGGATAGCCTAAAAACAACGATGGAATGGCTCTTGGATCAAGGTTTGGGGGAGGTTGCAATGTTGCATAACATAAACAACCAAAATTGTCGTGTGTGAAAGATTAGGTTTATGGCCAAATAATTTTCGGAATTACATTTTTCACATACGAACTTTACTCTTTCACACTTCTTCATTAGTTTTCCATATCATACCCTTTTCCTAAACAAAGACAAATTAATTCTTATATGCACCTTTTTTCCATAAAATTGAATCTAATTTTTCTAAAAACTTGAAATAGTGGATTATAATTCTTCTCCAATAGTGAATTAATTTTGTTGTTTAGCAATTATTAGTATGTTTTGTTGAAATTATTAGGGTTTAACAATTAGTGAAATTGATATGTTCACTTGTTTATCAATTATAATCAATTAGGGTTTATGTTGGTGGAAGATAAGCATGAATTAATGCAATCAATTTTCTAACTTCTTAGATTAGCATGAATTATAACATTGCCTACTGTTTATAGAACTAAAGGGATGCTAATCAAGTTACTAATTGGCATTCAGCCCCTCTGCTTAGACAAGGGATGAATTCTTCCGTTTTTTAAACGGGAAATTGTATGTTATGTAGAAAATGTAATTTTCTGTTCATTAATTGTGTCTCTTGATTGGAATAGATGTTCAGTTTTCTAATGGCTATGAAAACCTATGGCCACCATTTCAATTCTAGAGAAAAATTGGTATCTCACATAACACCTGCAAAAATTAAGGTTGTAGCACACTAGCACCCATTTGCTTAAACAAGTGGATTGACGGAGGTGAAGGGAGATTAAGGGAAGGAGATGAAAGAAAAAATTAATTGTGAGGGAGAAAAAAAGTGATAAGGGTAAAGTCGTAAAAGACGTATGTGAAAGAGTAAAATGCGTATGTGAGCACGACCCATAGTTTTTCATAGGGAGATTTATTCTCAAGAATTTTTGTCGGGAGTCTGTTGATGATATAGGTGGCTGTAAGGACACACTCACCCCCAATATTTCTTTGGTAATTTAGATTGGAAAATTAAAGCTCTCGCAGTCTCAAGTAAATGTTTGTGTTTTCTCTCAACTACACCGTTTTGTTGAGGAGTATGAAAACAAGATGTTTGATGAATGATGCCTTGGTTAAGAAAATATTGTGCATTAGTAGGACTGGTGCCTAACTCAAGGGCATTATCAGATCAAATTGTTAGAATTTTGGCATTAAATTGGGTAGAAACCATGGTCACAAAATTTTGAATGAAGGGGAAAGCATTACTTTTGGTAGAGAGTAAGTGTGTCCAAGTGGTTCTGGTAAAGTTGTCTACTAAGGTGAGAAAATATTTGAAACCATTGTATGTCTGAGTAGGATAGGGGCCCAAACATCAACATGAATAAGCTGAAAAGGAGAAGAGGTATGTATACTACTTTGAGAAAAAAGAAGTCTGTGTTGTCTAGCTTTAGCACCAATAGCACAAGAAATGATGTCTTTTTCATTAATAGAAGAAACATTACAGAAATCAAATTGCTCAAGTTTGTACAAAGGTAAATGGCCAAGTCTATTGTGCCAAACATGAGAAGAATTACAGGAATTACTAGAGAAAACAGAATTAATGCTAGGAACAGACACAGGTTTTATTTGAGAAGTTTGAAGCAGATAGAGGTCCTTGTAATTTCTACCAAGAACCAGTGGCTTCTTCATTGAAGAGCCCTGCAAACAACAAAGATCAGGAGTGAAACTAATGACAGACTGACGCTGTTTAGCTAATTTAGCAACAGACAAGAGATTGTACTGAAAACTAGGAACATAGAGGACATTTTGTAATGTGAAATGAGTGGAAAGAGAAACTGAACCTATGGAATTAAAGGTGACAATGTTACCATTGGGAAGAGAAATGGAATATGGCTTTGAAATGATGTGAATAGAAGAAAATAAGTTCTTATTTGAACACATGTGATCACTAGCTCCACTACCTCCTGTATCAGAAGTTTGAACATTATGAGCAAAGCTCTTGTTTCTACTGTTCTTATACTTCAACTGAAGACAACCCATCAGAAACTGCACAGTTCTTTGATCTTCCTGAAACTTGACACGTTTTGCAGTAGCACCACAACTGCATGCACAAGAACATTCTGGACCTATTCCCATGACATCTAATTCATCCAAACTAGTTTAATCCTGGTGAAATAATTTGCGATGCTATCGTTTCCTAGAGAAAACACAGAAATTTGCTTGTGTATACCATATAATTGAGCTCCATCTGTACTGCCAAATCTTTCTACTAATTAAGACCAAGCATCTTTAGCAAAAACACTGTAAATAATTGAACTGGAGATTTCTGGAGAAACCGAATGCAAAATCCAAGAGAACACCATATCATTGCAAGTTTGCCATTTAGATGCATTAGGATCAGTAGAAACAGGCTTAGGAACGCTTCCAATTGCTATAATCCTTGCTATCAAAAACCTTAGAAACAAGTTTCATGTTTGTTTGATCTGAGTTGTGTAAGAAAAGAGGACTGTTTTGATCAATTTCAGTAATCATCATTGCTGTAAGAAATGATTATGAAAGAATTGATAAAAAATGATGAATTTGATGAAAATTAAAGAAAATCAGAGACATTGATGAAAAGAAATGCAGAATTGGTTGTGCAATTTCAAAAGAAAAGCAAGAAATGAAGCATCAATGGCGATCAGAACCAGTTAACTGCTCTGATACCATGAAAAACTCCATTGGACGCCATTGTTGATGCTGTAGAAGCTTCGAGAATAGCAAAGAAAGAAACAGAATTATAGATAATTTCAATGTGTGAGAAAGCTAAATAAAAGTGCAATTTCTATTATTGAGAGAATGAATTGCATAAGTTACAATGTGAGATAGATGGCCTATATATACAATGGCTATGAAATGATGTAACAGAATTCTGTTACAGATATTTATTCAAAGGAGAAGATATTTATTCTAACAGTTTGTTGATTCACATACCAGGTTATTGCCATTAATGGACAATTCCCTGGACCAATTCTCAATGTTACAACGAACTGGAATGTCGTTGTGAATGTCCACAACGATCTTGATGAGCCACTGCTTTTAACTTGGTATATTTTTGTGACATGAACCTCAACATAAGTTTGTTGGCTTGATCATGGTATTAAATTTGGACCGGGTACCGCAACTGTATTTTGATGCTGTATGTGGTTATCTGCCGCATTTATGGTCCCAATGGTTGATCAGACTGTGATGATTGATTTCGAGAGCACGTTGCGAACCAAATTTTAATACGGTGGTGTTGATGCATATATAAGATGAGATTAATATACTTAGAAAACTGCAGGGCTGGTGTACAACAGAGGAAAGATTCTTGGCAGGATGGTGTTTCAGGGACAAATTGTCCAATTCCGGCTGGCTGGAACTGGACATATGATTTTCAAGTTAAAGATCAGATAGGGAGTTTCTTTTACTTTCCATCTCTAAATTTTCAGAGAGCTGCTGGTGGATTTGGTGGAATAACAATAAACAACAGGGCAATCATCCCTATACCCTTTGGTACCCCAGATGGAGAAATAACTCTTTTGATTAGTGACTGGTATACAAAAGGCCATAAGGTCAGTATAAATGTTTCCTCTTAGACATTGGCAGAATCTAACACTTTCCCATTCGATTTTGGTGGTCAAACAATCTCGACTTTGACCTATATTTGGACATTGCATACGTGACAAACTCTACATGGTATCTCTACATAACTTTTATATTTGGACAAACTGTTGGTCAAAGTTGTCACCAGTTTAATC
The DNA here is from genome assembly GCA_009801015.1 of Silene noctiflora. Lineage (NCBI taxonomy): Eukaryota > Viridiplantae > Streptophyta > Magnoliopsida > Caryophyllales > Caryophyllaceae > Silene > Silene noctiflora. The sequence continues at coordinate 3,692 of VHZZ01026285.1, read as the reverse complement.
AGTACACTCAGACGAAGACAGCAAGTTGGGAATAAGGTCCATGGAGGTAGTATTTCTCATTTTTTTGCTCAACTCTTGTCAATTGTATGTAGGAACTAAGAAATATCATCGAAGATGGGCATGACCTTGGTTTTCCTAATGGTATACTTTTCAATGGATTTGGTCCATACCGCTATGATTCAAATATTGTTCCTGAGAACATTCAGTATCTCTCGGTGTTTGTCGAACCAGGTACAGTTTGCTTGCGGTAGAGGTTATATTCTCTATGATGTAATCAAACAAATACAAAGAATGGTCTTTTCCCCCTTCTGATTTCTGCTTCTCTTGAAACAGGGAAGACATATCGTATACGAGTATCAAATGTTGGAATTTCAACAAGCTTAAACTTCAGAATACAGAATCACAATCTAATCCTTGTTGAGACTGAAGGGTCATACACAGTTCAGCAAAATTTTCCAGATATGGATATTCATGTTGGTCAGTCGTACTCATTCTTAGTCACCATGGATCAAGATGCTAGCAGCGATTACTACATTGTAGCCAGTCCTCGGTTTATGAATTCCTCTTCCGAGGCTAGTGCTATTGGTGTTGCCATCTTGCACTACTCCAACTCTCAGGGGCCTGCTTCAGGTCCTCTTCCAGTTCTTGCTAATGAGTTAGACCTATCTTACTCTATGAATCAAGCAAAATCCATAAGGTTGGTATTAAAGTTCATATCTAAATACTTCAAGTGCTTTTCGCAATACTAGAAATTATCGATTTGAATCAATTAGTCTTCTGAGACACACTTTACTGTTTATATAATGTCGAAACGACTCATTTAACTTTTTTTTGGGAAAATTTAAGAATTCATTCAAGTTCAAACAAGCCGAGTGCAATTTGAGCAAGCAAAGACTAGAAGATGACTTAATATAGTCCATCCATCCAACTCTTAGTCGTGCTACATCTACTCACAACCTTACAACATCTCAGCCTCTCCCTTACATGGTTTAATTTCAGGCCTAGCTAATACACCTTCACATCTGCTCGTGTTTCTACATGCCCATATCGGGTACATTAGGCTGCTAATGACAATTGCACGACTCATTTAACTTAAAACCTAATCATATATCCATTTATCTATTAGAAACTGACAAAAAAAAAAGAATTCTACAATATAAGGGTTGTCTCATATGATAATTTTATCATAAGGCCGTCTCATATGAAATTTTTTTTATTTGAATATACATATGGTTCCCACTGTACAAGTTAATATTGCTTCTAATCTTGTAGTTGACTCTTCTTGCACTGCTCTATGATTGGCCTTTCTGAAGGTGGAATCTGACTTCTAGTGCCGCTCGTCCAAACCCTCAGGGGTCATTTAGATATGGCCAGATACCAGTCACAGATGTTAATGTCATCGTCAGTGGACCTGCAGAGCTCATAGATGGAAATTGGCATGCAACACTTAATGGAATATCTTACTTTACGCCTTCGACACCTTTAAAGCTTGCTCAGCATTTTAGTGTTCCGGGGGTGTACAAGGTTGATTTTCCGAGTAGACCAATGAATAGACCATCAAAAGTGGACACCTCATTGATCAACGCAACATATAAAGGCTTCATGGAGATCATACTTCTAAACAATGCTACAACTGTTAAGAGTTTTCATCTAGATGGATACGCATTTTTCGTTGTAGGGTAAGCTCAAAAATACAATTGTATCATATACAACTGCTAATACAGGTTTTCTTTCTGAAGATCTATTTAATTGCTAGGATGGATTTTGGAATGTGGACTGAGGATAGTAGGTCCAGTTACAACAAAGAGGATGCAGTTGCACGTTGCACCACTCAGGTACTTGGTATTTTAGTTAGGATGGTTTGGCCATATGAGATGGATACCACGGGAGGCCCTGGTTAGGTGGCTTGAAAAATGGGGAAATGATAAGGTTCTAGGGGATTAGAAAAACATGACATTGGCGAGGGCATTGTGGAGAAGAAGATTCGAAGTGGAAAATGTAGTTCGTTTTTTTTTTCTATGTTTGCTCCATTCTTATTTTTATCTTACAAAATCATTATTTTCAATTTGTATTGTTGTTTAATTTTTAAACCTTTTTTCGCACTTGAATTTGTTTTTTCACATTTTCTTACTTTGTCGATATTTTACTACAGCTACGTAGTTTCTTCTGCACTTGTATTTTATTTCATTTACTATTTTGTTTCATCAAGCCTTTAAAACATTTTTCAAGAATTTTTTTTGCATTAATGGATTTATGCTAAAACGGTTTCAAATGATGACTTGTGTTAGCCAACCCATAATCATTTTGGAACAAAGGTTTTGTTGTTGTAGATTGACACGCTAAGCAAGAATAAAGATGATGCAACAGTGCAAGTTGCTCATGAAAAAGACACTTGTTAATTACTTTCTCTGTTTCGAGTCAATAGTTTGCGTTCTTTTCGCATTAATTTTTTTTCTTTTTTGTAAGCAGATGAAGTGGGCTAGGGAGTTCCATAAACCATCATTCATTTTCCACAACACAAGAAAAAAAATTACCTGTAAAGGAAACATCAACCATTTCTCGCAGGAACTAAAAAAAATACATAAATTATTAGCTGGGGTAGAGGGACTCGGGGGGTGTCATTTATACACAATTGGTTTATTCAGCTAAACCGTAGAATTTTATCTTTGAGCTATTACAAGAATGAAACATGGATAGCTTTTGCTCATTCATTTAAAGGACTATTGCTATAGATTATGTTGCACCAGATTTTGTATCATGTAATCTAATATAATGCTTGTAGGTCTTTCCTGGCGCGTGGACTGCCATTATGGTTTCTCTCGATAACTCTGGTATCTGGAATCTCCGTGCTGAGAACTTAGACTCGTGGTATTTGGGACAGGAGGTTTATCTGAACGTGGTGAATACCGAAAAGGATAACTCTGAGAACCCATTGCCAGATAATACCATCTATTGTGGAGTACTATCATCCTTACAGCGGTAAGTAGCTATCATGCTATGATCTGCTTTAGCCTATGGAAATGGTTATGAACCTGAACATAGGACTCATGTTTTTTGTCCCGGGCCTTATTACAGAGATCAAGATCGAAGGATTGATTTTTCGGGCACGCAACTTAACCCATTGAGACCAGCAGCTCTTGTTTTTGTACCTGTAACTATTTTCTGTCTTTTACTCCTGTGAGTGCTGTGAAAAGTTAGCTAAATATGACATCTTACTGTTCATATCGGATTTTGAAGATGCACCTCAAAGCGACAAGGCGGCATCTTAGAAAGCAAACCGGAGTATTGACCGAGTCACAAATGAGCTCCTAATTCTTTAGGGAAATTGAATTTTGTAGTAAATAGATTTTCCTGTTACCTTGTAACATTAACTGTAAGTCTGTAACATTAACGGCAAGTCTATAACATTCGTTGAGTCTGAGTAGTGTCCTAGGTAACTTTCCTTTAGGTTTTATTGCGATAAATTTTAAAATGGGAAGTGTTAGGGTGCCACTGGGTGTTACCGAGACTCGGTAACACCCTAATTAAAATATTCAAATTAATTGAAAATAAAATATTATTTTCTTTTTTGCGCCAATATTATAGGGTTACAATTGGAATTCGAATTTATTTATCATCATCTAGATGAAACTTATTTTCCCCATGCCGTCAAGCGTCAACAAGCTTATTGTCACTAAATTGCCATGGATATT
>VHZZ01026280.1:8966-19301 GCA_009801015.1 Silene noctiflora | reverse complement strand
CTTGTAATATATGCTTTCATGTAGAAAATGCATTCATATAGAATACACTTGCATTGTTCTTAAATTTAGCATGTAGAATAGAATCATGCATTGCACTTTCATTCAAAAATCCAAAAAAATTGAAAAAAATTTCAAACATATCAAAAACAAGTCTTTAATTTTCGAATTTCCTCCACAAATTTATTCCCAAATGGAATTGTGTAAATAAATAAGTTTGGGGAGGAAGTTCTCATTTACAAAAATCCAAAATCATGTTTTCATCTTCAACAAAGCAAAAATACAAAAATATGTTCTTTTCCTTTTCGAAATTGAAAAATCCAAAAATATGTTAATTATTTCCTCCTTTCCCCCCTACATTTGGTCCATTGAGGACAATGCCCATCTCAAGTGTGGGGAGGAATTATCTCTCTGTATATATCGTATATTTGTAAATAAACTTGCAAATTTGAGAAAATTTCGAAAAATGACAAAAAAACAGAAAAATCCTCTAAAATTCACAAAAACATGTTTTTATTCATTGCATTATATATATATGTTTGCTTGGTAAACACGTTCCCATCTCTTTCTCCTTTTCCGTTTTTCTTTTTGTTGAATAGCATGGAGGAGGACGGGATTTTGATGCTTTGGATGTTCCCTTTGGGAACTTGTGGTTTCTGGTGTTGATGTGCTGCTAGGATAGTCAATCTGTGTTGCATGTTTCCTTTCATGTCAATTTTACTTTCCGCATGCATTTTGTTCAAATCATTCATATGTGTTGTTTTTCTTCATGTTGCATATTGTTTGTATATAAAAGCTCTGATCAAATGTGGTTTAGGAAGGGAATATGGTACCCCTATGATGAAAACCGTTCCAGCTGTGCCTCTCCCCTTCCCGTAGCTTGCACCCGTGTCCTCTTAATTAGCCAAAGGAAGTGGACTTGTCTAGCGAGTCTAAACCAACCTTGTGAGATTATGGACTGTAGGCTAGACCTAGGACTCGACTTAGCCACTCAAAGGTAAGTCTGTCATTTCGTCCTTAGACCATGATTTGCATCTCATTTTTGTGCATATTCTATGAAACAAATTTCGTATATATTTATATGAACCTCACATAGCCAAATAAACCTTACTTTTTCCCTTGCATTTATTCCCTATTTGATTCGCCCTTTTGAGCCTTAGCCTATTTCATTTGGCATATCCACTAAATGAGCTACATCCCAAAAACACCCTTCCTAGATCAAGAATGGGTTGTGATTTATAGTAGTGACTTAGGTGGTGGAGTTGGGTCTTGGTTATGGATGTTGTACACATCCATGATCATTGTTTGGTTGGTATTTGGATTTGTGTATAAATAAGATGTTTGAAAATGTAATGAAAAACAAAAGAGAAAAGCTGAAAAAAGTTATGGAAAAAAAATGCAAAAAAAGTCAATAGTGTTGTAAATACTTGTGTTAAATGAAGAAAAAGCCGAGACAACACCCCTATTCATCTAAGGGGTGGAAAAAGGCGTTGTCAAATAAGTGGTCATTTGATGATTTTCCAAGTGAGTCGGGTTTACACAATTTTTGCATGGAATTGAATTCAAGTTCCTTGTTAGGGTGTAGACGTTGCTCATTTGTTGTAATAAAGGCCGTTTGAAAGGTTTGTAATGGATTTTGAATTTTTTTTCCAATTTAAGTCAGGTTTATGCAATTTTTGCACGATTTTGTCGAATCRATGTTAGGGCATARACGTGTCTTAGTTGTTGTAATAAAGAGTAGGATGAAGGGTAACATGATCATTCTTGATATTGAGCTCCACATATCCAATCGGTGCTTCCACCAATCCCATTTTGTCCTACTTCCTAGCCCCGTTGCAACCCTTGTTTCATATTTTGTGCATTGTTCCAATTTTTGCATTTCGTTTGGACATAGGATGGTTTTACACACTAGATTGCAGGCATGTTTCCTTGAGTTGTAGTAGGAGAGTGTTTTGTCTTCTTTTTGCACAAAAACACCCGGAATTCAAATGAGAGACGAGTGAAAACCATGAGGATGTCGTTGGCCTAGTCCTCTTAGTCATGGGTCTTTTTGTCGAATCTTGTGTTGGTTTTGTAATCCTCGGAGGACTTGCCCTATTTCCCCTCACCCCGCTCTTGAATGTGTTTCTTGAGCATTGGGGCACACTTGGGTTGCTTGAGCCATTGTAAGGGGGTTGACACCTCGTTGGAACTCTGAGACGGTACCTCCCGACCTAGACCTTTCATTTTTCAAACCAAGACGGTCGTTTTGATGAGGGAAGCGATTTTGATTTTTGTGATGCATTCTATTTGTTCTTCGTGCCTAATTGTTGGATGTGTCAAAAGTTTTGGGCAAGCCCCAACTTGCCTTGCGAGGAAGCACGTACCTCATCGTGTTTCGTTGTGAGTTGAAGGGACGGAGAAGGCCCATTAATTGCCTTTCATCGGATGTTATTAGTTTAGCTTTTAGTTGTGTGAATAAGGGTCTTATTGCCTCTCACTTACTTACTCGGGGACGAGTAAGGCTCAAGTGTGGGGAATCTTGATATAGGCCTATTTAGTCATATTTCTCTTCATTATTTGACCTGTTTTTATGCGGTCTTCCGACCTTTTACTTGCTTTTGTATCCCATATCTCCTATTCTATGAGTTTTATCGCGTCTTGCAAGAATCGAGTCGGGAACAAGAAATTGGGAGCAAGTGAAGCGATTTTGGAAGAAAAAAGAAAGAATAAGGAGAAAAGGAGCTGGAGTAGTCCTCTGCCGGGAGGCCGGCAGCCGGCCAACCGGCAGGTGACAGCAGCTAAGGAAGAAAGTTGAGGGAATTCAGCAGGGAGATACCTCTGCTGGAAGACCGGCAGCCGGTCCACCGGCAGGGGATCACAACCAAACTTCCAAGTTGAATTTAGCTCAAAAAATGCAAAGTCTCGCTGACGGTTGGTAAGCCGGCAGCCGGTCAACCGGCAGAGGACACCCCTAATGAAGAAATGTGAAGAAAAGAAGAATTGGCCGTGTTCCCAGCCGGGAGGCCGGCAGCCGGTCAACCGGCTGGGAAACACAATTAACATTTTCAATCTTCAAAATTGCAAAGTCTCGCTGCCGGGAGGCATGCTGGTAGCCGGCAGGGAGCATTTTTACACGGGATTTTGGGCTTCTTCTCCTCCTTGGGCTTAATACAATGGGATACTATAAATACCCTATTGTAAACCCTCTCTAGAACACAACCCTAGATAGATAATCTTAGCTTCATTTAGACAAGTATCCCTAATCACATCCTTAATCACTCCTTAATTAAGACTTAATCATTTAGTATTTTAGCTTAGAATCTAGTTTTCTCTTAGTAGATGCTCTTGTTATTGGGTTTTATTTGGAGATTTTGTGAAGATCTTTCTTAATCAAATCCAAGTTTCAATCTTTTGGTAACATTCCTCTCTTAAGTTGTTTTATTTGTCATTTGTTTACATTTCCTTTCTCATTTTTGTCTTGCCTTTGTTTTCATCATGTCAATTGTTTACCTTTGTTCATCTTTCATATGTTTAGCTATGTTTGTCTTGAATATGTGTGAGTAGTCTTGTTACTAGGATGAARGGGGATCCATTGTAGTGTCTAAGGGAGGGTTTTGGCATGGATTAAGGGTAATTCTTGAGTTGTTTACATTTGTCTTGTTTTTATGCACAAAAGGTGTTTATGGAAATGCTTGAATGAGTAAGTTGAGTGTTTCCTCTAGCAATTTGTCAACTTGTTGGGTGAGTAACTTGACTAGTATCTAGGACATGCTTAACAACTAGTAAGTCGAGTCTAATTGAATGAGTAACTCGATTAATGCTTGGCTTAGTTTAGGATTCACATCGAGAGATTGAGTCTTATCCTTGTTTCACTTGAGATAACCCTTATTCCATGTCTATTAACTCTTTCCTAGCTATGATGGTGAACCCGGATATCCTAGTCCTTTAATTATCTTGGTTAATCATATTTATTTGCTAGTTTGTGTTTGCTTGCTCTCATTTCCTTGCTTTTAGTAATTTCTTATATCAAATCCTTTTTATTTGTGTGAGCTAAACTAGATAGTTAACAACTAATCTTAGAGCCAACTATCGTCCTTTGGGTTCAACCCTCGCAATACTACAACGGGCAACCGTACACTTGCTGGGTTACAAATAAAAGACACATCAGGCTTGTGATCTTCCTCTAGCTCAATTCTGTGCATACAAATATCAGGACTGATGCCCTTAAGGTCATCCAAACTGTAACCCAAAGCTTTCCTATTCTTCTTCAGAATAACCAACAAAGCAGAAAGTTGGTTATCATCAAGTTTAGCACTAACAATAACTGGGTAAGTCTTTGAATCATCATCTAGAAACACATACTTAAGGTGAGAAGGAAGGGGCTTAAGTTCAGGTGTTTTTACCTCTAAAGCAATAGAAGTATAACCGCCTTACCATCCTCCTTCTGCGTTCGTGAGATCACGACTATCCAAAACAGCTTCTAGCATACCCAACACAGCGTCATTGTTCTCCGGGTTACCAGCACAAGTATCTAAAAACATCAGAGCTTCTAATGGGCCCCTAATCAAGGAACCCGACCAAACATCATAGACAAAATCATCAACAATATCTATGGCATAGCAAATGTCTTCTATCATAGGCCTTACGAGTGTGTTGGCTAAGTTAAAAGTCACCTTATCATCCCGCACCTCAACATTTAAACGTCCTTGTTTGATGTCAATAATAGCCCCTGCGGTATGTAGAAATGGCCAGCCTTATAGGAATTTGGGTATCTTCGGCCATATCCAACATAATGAAGTCAACAAGTATAAAGAATTTACCTATCTTAACAGGGACATCTTCTAAAACACCTAGGGGACGTTTAACGGTTCGGTCAGCCATTTGTAACGTCACATTAGTAACTTTGAGGTGTCCCATGTTCAGATTTTTGCAAACAGAATAGGGCATGACACTGACACTGGCACCTAAATCACATAAAGCCTTGTCTATCACATGAGTGCCTATAGTACAAGGGATGGAAAAACTACCCGGGTCTTTCAATTTGGGTGGAGATTTGCTTTGTAAGAGTGCATTACACTCTTCTGTAAAAACAATTGTCTCATTTCCGTTAAAAATTCTCTTAATTACGTGTCAATATAACTTTCATAAATTTTGCGTAAGATAATACCTGGGTAATTTGCTCAGTAAAAGGTACATTTACCTGGAGATTTTTGATGACATCCATGAATTTATTGAACTGCTTCTCGATCTTTGTATTCTTTAACCGATTCAGGAAAGGAAGTTGGACTTATATTTGTGGATTGGCGGCTTTCTTCTTCATTTCATCAGATATGGACGTCTTATCAGCAGTAGAAGACGAACCCTCAGCAGTAGATAACAGATCAGTATCTATGTTCTTCAAATAAGTTGATCGACCAACTTTTTCAGTCGATCGACTTCCCCAAACTTTGCTTATTTCCGCATTTGTGATTTTAGTCGATCGACAGGAATTTCCTGTCGATCGACTTTTCTCAAGCATGACAGCCGCTTCTTTTTTGCAGTCTTCTTCCGCATCAGCATTTAGCCCATCAGAAACATTATTATCGATCTCTTGGGGCATCTCTGATCCCTCATATGACAAACTGCTCTGAAGGTGTATTGCATTTGCAGTATCGTGAGGTGTCTCTGGCTGAGACAGTAGTGTACCAGGCTGCCTATTTGATTGTTTAGACGCCATCTGCGCAACTTGAGTCTTTGGTATCTTAATAGATGCATTCGTTGCTTGGTCACTTTTTAAAATATGCCCCATAAGAGATTGCAACATACCCTTAAATTATGCTATTTCACCATTATTCTGGAGTGCGCTTTGCTGAGGAGGAGAGAAATATGAGGGTTTTCGAAACCCATATTGGTGGTTGCGATGAGGTGGAACATAAGTTTGTTGTTGCGGTTGTGGTGGAGGAGAGGTAGGGTTCAACACATTCTGGCTCCTCCAAGAGAAATTAGGATGTTCCCGTGTTTTCTCATTATAAGTGTTTGAGAATGGATTAGCTTGCTTATAGTGCTGAAAAGCAAGCACCTGTTCTTTCTCTGACATATAGTCGGCTGCAGTATGTCCCTCAGTACCACATCTTTCGCATACAATCTCTTATTTCACCATAGCATTAACTGTTTGTTGACCTCCAAAAGCTTGACCCATCTCAAGTCTATCAAACCTTGCATTCATAGCCTCTAACTGGGCACCAATGGCACTGCTATCACCACTATTACCACGCGTTCTTCCCTTTAGATTTTCATACTCGGCTGTATGTGTGGCCATCTCTTCAATAATGTTCCAGCCCTTGTCATCATCTATTTTTTTGGAACCTACCATTTGCAGAAGCATCTAGAATGGCCATGTGATCGTCGTATAGTTCATTATAAAATTGGTTGCATAAAAATCAAAGCTGAAACCTGTGGTGAGGAATGGAGCGTATGAGTCTCTTGAACCAGACCCAAGCTTCGTTCAAATCTTCAGTTGGCGATTGCTTGAAACTAGTAATCTGCCCCTTTAAAGCATTTGTTCCCTGCATAGGATAATATTTATTATAAAAAGCAAGTGCCAATGAATTCCAATCAGTTATTCCAGCAGTTGATTTGTCCAGATCACGACACCACTCACGAGCATAGTCCTTCAAAGAGAAAGGAAACATAGTCTCCTTCACATTATCTTGTGTCACCCCAGTAGTAAGTGGAATGGCTGAGCAATAGTCTGTGAATGTTTCCATATGCTTCCTGGGATCCTCACCTCCCACACCTCTAAACTGATTTCGCTCCACCATATTGATGTAGGAAGGGCGAATATCAAACGAACCATTGTCCGTGGTAGGAAGTTGGAATCCCTTAGGAATAGAATCAAGGGTGGGTTCAGAGTGACTGGATAACTTCGGCATAGTTAATGTAGTGTCAACAATAGCAGTACTAGGAATCTCTTCTTCAAAAGACTGGGTTCCTGTAAAAAAATCCTCGTAAAATGGGTCAAACGTACTCAAGTCTTCTTCTTGACGGACTTCTCTCGAAAAGGTTCATAAAGCACATAGAGTCTTTTCCGGTTCGGGATCGAATGGTACGAGCTCGGATCTGCGAGACCTGGGCATAAACAAACACTAAAGAAAAGAATGAGAACGGTCTCGAGGAACTAGGGTTCCCTGAGACAAGACAAACTAAAATAAACAGATAAAAAATCACCGTTTCCCCGACAAAGGCGCCAAAATTTGACAGGCTAATCGTATACCTACCAAAGATAACCAACCAGTCACTAACTAATATAGCTAGGGAAGTCGACATCGTATCCACGGGGAGACAACTGTATCCTATTTACCAACTAAAGTCTGTCTATGTAACAAATTCGGGGTTGTTTGATTTTGATTTCTAAACTACAAGTAGTGAAGGAAAGAGAAAAAAAAGGAGTCTAAGAAAGTGTCAAAAAGGTAAGGAGAAAAAAACTAGGACAGTCGATTCACCATGGTCTAAAACGGTTGCAAACACGGTTAAAGATCAGTAAAGTCTGTAATTAGAAGGGTCACGAAAAGATCCTATCGGTCTACTTTTCACCCTAGAACGTCCTTAAAATGCTTTCGCTCTAATCAGGAAGTCCTATTATTCTCAGCGGGTCTAACTTACCTAGTCTCTCAACCTAGGTCAGATTTGCCAAAATTAACCAACCAATTATTGCGCACTAATCAGTCAATTGAAATAAGAGGCTACGATTAATAATTCTAATATATCAAACATTTAGATCTAAAACCCTTAAATAAACCATTTCACAACTATGGCTCCCCTAAATCCTAGTAAGGGAGATTAGCTAGACATATTCATCACAATTGAAATAACAACAATCAATGAAGAAGTAGAAATAAACATAACGAATGAATAAGGATGACAATTAATCATAAACTAAGAAATAAAGGTAGAAGGAGAAAAGAAGAATTCGATTACCAAAGTCTTAAGGAAAGAAAGAGTCAAATTCCGATCCTGAAAAACAAGCAGCCAAAACTATTTTTCAGTCTAAAAGTCTCTAGCCATTAACCTACTTACATTCTATTAAGTACTGAAAAAGTAGATTAGTTTACTAATGGGCCGATATTACAACTTAAACATGCGGCCTGTTACAACAACTGGTCGATGGACCAGTATTCCAGTCGTTCGACATTTCCTGGGCAGATTTATGGTCGATCGACTATTAGCAGTACTCGATCGACTTTCCAGCAGACATCAACATCGTCTAGTTCCTCTAAATCTCACTTCTTCACGATGTCACGCATCCCAAGATAGTACTTTCCGAGCTTATCTTCACTAGCATCCAAATGCAGTTCCGGGGACGGGCTTTCGCTTATTTACACATGATTGGGATCAACATCTGCATAAGATACAATGTGGCCCAAAGTAACCAATTCACGGGAGAAAAAGCAGTTGGCCACTACAAAATAAGCACATAAATGCGTGCAAAAAAGTAGAAAAAGTGTGTAAATAAGGCACGCATCACAACACTTCAATCAGTTTCTACAACGACCTCGAGCCCTTCGCATAGTCACATGCAAGAAACAACTCATGTTGTAAAATACTTTAAGAGCACAGGTAACGTAGGGTTTTCTTATCCATCCAATGCACCATTGTAGCTTGCATACACAGATTCTCATTGGGCACAATGTGCTTTCTCAGGCAGATCAGTCAGTGGATATTGTTTTTTCTTTGGCAAGTCCTTGATTTCATGAGAGACTATAAAACAAAAAAAAAACTGTAAGTAAATGTTCTACAGAGGCATAATATCCTAGTATGTCTTATACAGCTAGTGAAATGGTATGGACAGAAAATATATTGACTTATCTAAATGTTCCTGTCACTACTCCTATACCATTGCATTGCGCCAACAAATCTGCCCAACACATAGCGAAGCATCTAGACATAGATAAGCACTACGTAAGTGACAAAAGGACGGTTTCTTGGCGCGGTTACACATCAAGTCTGGGTCACAATTGGCATATTTAATAACAAAGTCGTTAAGGTCTCAACAACATTCATTTCTCTACACAAAGCTAGGACTAAAATTTATTCAAAATGTCTAGCTTGAGGGGATGTGAAGTATATAGTTAGGTATAGTCTGTTTGTCACTAATATGTTACTTGGAGAGCCGATGTCATCAGTTGTTATAAGGGAAGTTGGGGTTTGCTATAAATACCCTCTAATATGATGTAATAGACCCACTTCTGTAATATATAACAAAATTCACCCATCATCTCTCTTCATCTTTCTCTCATTCTATTATACATATTCATACAACAACACCGCCAACAATTGTGAAATCCGATTACTCACAGATATGTAGGAAGATTGTAGATCTAAAAGAGGGAGTGTGAAGATATGAAGGAGAAAGAATGCAGCAAGTAAGAAGGATCAGGAACCTGGTGCCATGATGAGCTGTAAATGGAACAACAGCTGAAGGTTTTTGTTGAGTTTTATGAATTGATTGAATGAGTTAAGTGCTTTAAAATGTACAACAACTAGTCTTTTATACTATACAATGGACCAATATGTTGGAAAGTAGCTTGGGAATCAATAACTAACTCCTAGTTAGCTAACAGCGCAGCAATCAGTAATATACTTAACATTCCCTGACTCCCTAACTAACTCTGAGAAACACAATTTGTTAAAATAACAGAATGTCAAGGACAGGAATATGGAAATTCCTACTAGTATTACATAATAACGATGGTGTGTTACTGTGTATGACATCTCTAACAGTTACCTAACTGAAATGTCATATTGTTTTTAATTTTCGCTGGTTTAATTTTGTTTTTCTTGCTTTTGTGTACTGTTATGGTCCATGCACTTGCTGTTACTCCAGTTTATGTACTTTCGAGTTTTGACCCTGCTTTTGGATATACCTTTCCCTGATAACTTCATGAATTTAAATAAAATTCAGGTAACTTTTATTATTGGTATGAATTGCATTCTCCAACACCTCCGTTGTAAAGGTATTTGGCGGAGGCCTGAGGCTAACAGCCGTTTGAAGGTCCTTGGTTAAAGTCTCGAAAATTTTACTTGTGTCGATTCTTTGACCAGAAAGTGTATGGTAACTAATACAACGGAGGTGCATACTAATTTTACTTGTGCTAAGGACTTATATAACTAATACAACGAACTGATATAACTAATACAACTGAGGTGCATACTAATTTTCACCGTATTCTTTCCTTTCATAAAGGTTTTGGAAGCTGATATTGTCACCCTAGGTAGCACCAAAACGGACACGGACACGGACACGACACGGACACGTGACACGGCATCCCATGAAATTTAGGACACGGGACACGCTATTAAAATTTAATAAAATATATA
>VHZZ01026269.1:0-13242 GCA_009801015.1 Silene noctiflora | reverse complement strand
GTGGTTTATGTTGTACTTTTGTATTTGGTTTGTGTTGTCAGTAACTGACCCCGTTTTATGTTTTGAAAAACTGTGGTGATCCATCGGGGGTGGTGAGCAGTTATTGAGCATGTATGACAGATACGCATGGGATAGCCGGGTTGAGTCACCACGTGATGATAGAAGTCTTCCGCTGTGTCAGAGTTTTGTTAGCTTAGTTGTTAAACTTTGAGACGGTTGTAACTTTTGGTTATGACAGTTTTGGATTTGTTATGTAAACAGTTTAAATTCATTTATTAAAGTACGTTTCGTTATTGTCTATTTGATATACATTGCCTCGGAAAACCGAGATGGTAGCACCTCTGTTCCTAAGGTGGTCTTGGTAAGGCACTTTGGTGAATGGGGGTGTTACACATGATGCGGGTCGTGCTATCTCCCCTGCCCTTAATGTTTTGTTGGACATCTAGCAAGTTGGCTCACGCCCGCTATAAGGTCTTGATTGTCGTATCCAACTCATTTGGGCTTGGTTCTCCGCAAGGCATGGCGACATTCTTTGTCGACGTCAATGTGGTGCTCTCCGCCAAAATCCCCTTAGTCGGCCGTCCTTGGTCTTGTGAGGTTGTGCCGTGTTGGGTGCCAACGTTTAAACAAGTGGTTAGCCGGTTGACTGGTTTATCGAGAACTCTAACCGCGCATGTTTTTGTGAATGCCTTGTGCAACAAGAGTTTTCCTCTCCGACGTCTTCCGATTGAGGCATTTTGGAACATGGTCTTTTTTGGGGATTTCCTTTAAGTTTCTTATTGATGGCGCTAAATTGTTTCGGGACAAGACAATAAGGTCAGCGTTGCTCTAATTAAGGTCAGGTCAAGGCGCTCATTTCGGATGAAGTGTTGGGTTTATGCTCGCTCGTCTCGGAAGGTGTTTGCACATGCAACAAATAGGGCTAGAGGGGGTTCCCAAGGCGTCCCTTTCCGTTGCCTAAGTCAGTATGGTATTGGAATATTGGCAGGAAGAGGTCAATTTGTACATTTTCGTATTAGGTGACAAGTGCTTTAGACACGTGAGACCCGTGCTAGGCACGTGGATCGGGTAGCTGAGCGTCGTCCATCAGTAAATATCTATCTTAAACTTTAAACGATTCAAATATACTAAATAAAAATGCCTAGGGAATAATAAAATATATGGGGTTGTCATACAAGTGGGAGACTAGGTGTAAGTTAATACCACTTACCAAAGTAGACATTTCAACAGAACTCTATCAAACCACACCACCACACCACCAATTTGATGGAATAATTTTTGAACTTTGTAATAACCTTTTTGAGCTTTTTGCTATAAAAATGTGAGTTTTAATTTAAAGTCAGGAGTTTTTTTATTTAAACATTGAGCTCAAACGTACAAAGTAACTCAAAAATATTATATGAGCTTGGTTAAATTTCACGTAATTGTACAATATTATTATACACCAAAATTGTATAACTTTTTTCCAATTTTTTTAGTCTAACCACTTACTTTATTTAAGATAATTGCATGAACATACATCAACTTGGAGCACACGGGAGTACACGTGGCAAACAGTCAATTGGATCTGGTCCGATATAGGTTAACTTCAGTTTGGATCGGTGAGTCCTTGGGCCAGGCTGGATTATTTTGGGTTTGGATCACTTTTGAGTGGATTATTATGAAGTTATTTTGGGATAACAGTCAGTACGCAATAATAAACATTTGGGTAGGGTTGAATAGGTTTAGGTCCTTTTCGAGGTGGTTGTTATCAAGTTATTTGGGGATAAGAGTCAGTATGTGATAATAAACATTCGGGTCAGGTCGCATATGTTTAGGTCAGGTTTTGGGTTAGATTCTGGTTCTCAATCCAGGTGCAGTCGGGTTTGGGTTAGGTTATTCAGAGCAGATCATTCAAGTTGGGTAAATTTTGCCAAGTCTACACAAGATCAGCAGGCTTAGCAGAGGCTATTACATTACTAGCCAATGTTCTGTCCTTATTTTCATGTTAAAGGTAAGATTATTGGTGACTATTGAGACAAGATTCGTTCAAAACTATCAATAATTTATTAAAATTTTGACAAAGTATTAAGTTGAGTCTTGGAAATCCAATATATGACTTATCTTAAGACTCTGTAAGAGCAAATGTAATGGTGAGTTTTTGTCTCGAGTTTGTCAATAAGAACTCTAGAAATAAAGTTCTTCCCATTGGAGATAGCATTGAGTTTGTCAAAATAAGAACTTGGTTCTTTTTTAAAAACCAAGTTCTTTGATAGTTTCAAGAAAGTAAAATATTAATTTAGAGAAGAAAAAAATTAGTAGCGGGTCCTAATTAAAAATTTAGTAAAAGTTCCCATTGTAAGATAAAGTTCTTAAGTTTAGTACGAAGTAATTGACAAAGAATGACATGGGAATGGAAGAACTTTATTTAATGTTCTTCTCATTGCACTTGCTCTAAGAGTATTGACACAATTATTAAGAAAAGTCATTCAATGAATTCGTTCCTTTTTTGTAACGCTCACATTTTCAAAGAAATAATATAAGTTAATAGAACGCTGATGTGGCAAAGTCTTAGCACTTAAGTAGTTTGAGGTGAGTCTGACGAATAATATATGAAGTCTAATGTGCATGAGAATGAGACAAGTCTAATCTGAACAATATAACAATAATAAAAGTTAGTAAAAAACTGATGTGCCAGAATCATAAAACTGTAAGGAGTCTTACCAATAATTATACCCTAATGATAATTATACTAGTTTGACGCTAAGCGTCTTGCTAATCTCAGCTAATTTGCCCTTAATCAACTTCACGTTCACTATTATTACAGATTTACAAATTAGTAGATTCCTCTAGTAGTCGACCATAATCTTCAATTAATACTCTTAAAAATCTAATTAATAGAGTAATGTAGCTTATCAAATTATATCGAGAAGTATCTTAGCATATAACCTTAAAATAAAGGGTTCTACATTATTATATCTTCTAATCTATGGAAATAATGACCTATTACGTTATTACTACAAATAAATAATGAAGTTGAACTAGGAATATCCGTTTAGCTCCTTCAAGTTGATCAAACTCCTTGTCATATAATTTTGGCATTAAATCCATGCATCATACGTATAGCGCAACAACCGATATTGGAGTCTAATAATAATTTATAATCACGACCATAAATTACGCGGAGTGTAATATTTTACGAGTTGTAGAATAAGACGAATTAATAAGATAGTCTTACACGGTAAGACCGTCAAATTTTGTAAAGTTATCTTGTTATACAATTGAACCATCTTATAGTGAGAACGTCTCATGCAATAATTACTGTTAATATTTTAATGTATATATAACTGAAAAGAAGGAAGGGTTCACTCAACTTTCAACAAATTTAAAATAGTTATAACTAGTGTATTGCCCGTGCATTGCACGGATTCTTAAATAATTGGCTAAAGTTTAAATATATAGGTAATGTTTAAGAACGTTTTAGCTTTTATTATGTAGAGACACAAATAAGATTATACATCCAAATGTATATGATCATGGTACATCCAATACAAATTTAATTGAGCTTATATAGAATCCTTTCGAGCTTTTAAAATTTATGAGTTACATTTTAATTTTTTAGGTGTTAAAACTAAAATCTAATTGAGCTTATATGTATTATTTTTGAGTTTCATTATAATATTTTGAATTTAAAATTTATATATAGGAGCTCAGATTCTTTTCAATAAAGCTCGTAAAATGTACATATAAGCTCAAATCATTTATTATAAAGCTCCAAATCCATACTACTTGTTGTATAGGTTGTATAGTCTACTAATTGGTGTAAAGGGGGTTGTCGGGCAATTTATTGTTTCAACATGTGATTTGCCCGTGTGTTGCACAGATTCTAAAATAGTTTGCTAAATATATAATGTGTAAGTCATTTTAGCCATTTATTGTGTAAAGGGAAATGTAGGATAATTTCAATGCTAACAAAATTTGATTAACGATCATTATTGTTTCAGCATATGATTTTATTTGATAAACTAATTGAAGCTTGGATGACACAATTTTTTTCCTTTAGATAGTTGTTTTCGGAGGTTTAATTGGTGAAACAAAACAAATATGACAATCCGTTCGTATTTTAATTCACTTAACATTGCATGCGTTACATATAATATTTTAAGTCTTCTCTCTTTTGATAAACTATCTAAAATATGATAAATGACTAATATAGATGCAGTACGTCTTAGGCCTTTTAGATCTCTTCTTTTTGGATCTCTCCTCCCTATCTCTACCACGTGTTTGATGTCCTCCGTTATTGTCAATGGCTCTTGGAACGTTTTTGATAATGAGTTTAATTAGGGCTCTTTTTTTCACCATCAAATTATATTTTTGTTTCTTATTTTTCTTTCAACCTCATTCTAACTGTTATATCATGTCTTGATGTTTCTTTAAAAGTTTCTCCTTAAACCTCTCTTATTCTAAAAAATGCTCTTACCCTCACCTTTATACTTGACAAAACTGAGCTGTACCAAATAACCCGACTTGGACTTTACCAGCACCCAATTTGAGGACTCAAATTTGGTACACGAAATCCGAGTTGACCCGATATATTTAACCCAACCCGAACTGACCGTTGTCCACAAATAACTTGAAAATAACCTAACGAGAAATGACAATGACCTGAACCTGAAATGATCCAACTCGACCCGGCCTGACCCGAATTCTTGCAAACCCAAACAAACCAACCCAAATTGACGTGACCTGAACCCAAACCGATCGACCCGTTTGTCAGATCTACTCAACTTACCTTTCTTTTCTTGACCTAACCTTTAATGGCTATGATATAATAAATAAAATTCATATTCTCGCTTATTTAAGTCTATATATATTGATTTTCTTATACATTTCATGTTTTATATAATAACTTTTACCTGTATTCTCAATATCAATATAAAGTTATTTATTTTAATGTGTAAATTTGTTTTCTTTTACACGCCAAGTGGTAAATAACACCAAAATTGAATATTGTGAAGCACTAAAGATTTTGATTTGTAACTCTTATAAATAAAATGAACAAACTTAGGATGAACGTTTCATGAACTTCCCTTCAATACTATCGAAGGAGATTGCTCCATCTATCCGTAATCAACACTTGAGATAAAACGACATTAAATTCATTTAATCTTTCCATGTTTGGAATATGTTGAGAGCAATTTTTGCAACACGACTTACTATTGTAAAGTTATGTAAGTATGAAATCCACTTAAATTTGTAATTTTAATATGACGTTTTTATATTCATAAGCTATTTTTTGAATATGCAGCTAAATACTATACAAAATTACAATAATATTTTGAAATATTACCAACATTTTTACATGAGCCCTCACTAACTTATTTTAAAAGTTATATGTCAAACATGTTGTTATGATCTCTTAACACAACCTATGACCTGTATAACCCCACCCTTATTTACTCCCCTGGCTTCACGTAAATTACATTATTCTAATTTTTTAGTTCATTCTAAACTAATTGTTAACTTTCCTAAATATATACACTTCATAGTAAATAAAAAGTTAAAATATTATATTACGGCTCTGTTTGGTAAAACTAATTAAAAAGGTAGCTGAAACCTAAAAATGTAGCTGAAAACTGAAAAGCTAACTGAAACGTGATAAGGTAGATGAAAATTAGGAACTGATAAGGTAGCTTATTATATAAAAAAATGTTTGGCAAATCAACTGAAAAGATAACTGATTTTGATGAAATGACGTAAAAAGACATGATAATTATTTAATAGTAAAGATTTAAGCGGTAAATAGGGAAAATCAAATCAAATTAGGTGCCTGAAATCTAAAATGCTACTCTAGGTAGCATTAAATTTCATATAGCTTATTTGGTTAAATAAGCTACTTGTCAAACGCCTACAAAAAAAATAAGGTACCTGAAATTTTGGTCAAATAAACTACTTTGACCAAATCAGGTACCTGAAATGCCTTGTCAAATAGAGCCGAAGGCTCTGTTCTTCTTTTTGGACTGAAACTGTCTTAAATGTACTTACCTTAACTTAATGGAGATGAACTAGAAAATAATTATTTTATTTTCTACCTCTAATAAAAAAATCGTAAATAATTAATTAGCTACTAATTTTAATAGAAAAAGTTTAAATAATTTAATGTAAGTGTTTTAAAAAAGTTGGAGACCACCACGTCGCTTGAAAAAAGTCTCAAATATATATTTATATTTATATTGATTGATTAAATGATTGCGTTAAGGGTTCACTCAACTTTCAACAAATTTAAAATAGTTATAAATTAAATAATGTCCTATAGGCTATATAGGATTTGTGTTAGTGTATTATTGATCACAAAATTCATAACACAAATTCTCATTTTTTAGGGAACCACTCGTGGTTAGTGTTACTGAATGACAAGTGAATCATCGTGGATATATATGATCAAAATTTTCAAGAAAAACACCTCAATATAAGAAGGTAAATAAATGAATGAGACACCCTAAAACAAAAATGGAAAATAAATGACCGAGATGGAACATAAATGGAAAATAAATGACCGAAACGGAAGCATGCCCGTATATTAGGGTGTTAAACCAGTTCAATGGAACAGGGCCCCCGAATTTTGGGGCCCAATTTCTGAAAATGCCTTACTAACTTAGATATTTACTAGACAGTACAAGATGATAACATAAACTCCATTTATCTCAATTGGTAGAGGTGCATTCATTTGTTTTGTGGATCTCGGATTCGACTCCATGTAGCTACATTTTATATTTTTATGTAGTTTGATTTTATATACCTCAAATCAATTTAATATATACTTCGTATTGAATTTGGGCAATGCAGGGTACAACCGTCTTATTTTTTTTTTGTTCATATTAGTAGTGTATTAGTGTATATGAAATATTAGAGGGGCAATATATTATACTAAAACCATTTATATAAATGTGATGCGTATCAAATAATCTTTTTAACAAATGTCAGAAATCTAAAAGTTCTATTTGACTACTGATGATCTGGTTATAATTAGTGATGAAAAAGTCACACAAAATATATTGAATACTCAATACTTATTTCATACGAAGTGTGTAATAGTATGTGATTATTGAGGAGTCGCTTTCAAAATTTCGCACCAGGCTTCGAAAATGTCCCAACGGCTCTGGACGGAAGGAGTATATTGATGAGGGGTGACATGAAATTTAACCCTAGAAGATATTGGATGATGGCCCACTAACAAGTTATCATATGCACAATCCCAATTCCCACGTCTCTTCAAGACAATAAACACAAACCCTAAATAATTTACAAAGAATAATCAATCACCAACACGAGCTCTACAAATAGGGCATGTCTTACCTATAATCCTAGGCGATTTTACCAACCACGTATTAATACAATATGCATGAAAATAATGACCACACGTACGTAAACTTCCAATTTTATCCTTCACTTCATACTCTCCCATGCAAATTGCGCACGTATTATTATCATCACCCTCCCTCGTTGCGCCTAAATCCTCCTCCTCTATCTCACTAAAAACTATATTCGGCTGGAAATCCGGGTCGGCATCCGCCCTAAGGCCGAGGAGAACCATTTGTCTTGCAAAATCTATGTTGAACTCTTCAAGGCCACCCAATTCTACCAAATGGGACGGACCATTATTCGGCCTTTGTGTTAGAATTGATCGGTTTTGTTGTAGTGTATGGGTCGATCTTCTTTCGATACAGGCTCGTATCCAAATCCATATAGAGACGATTATGCATATAATGGATGGCGAGCATATTACTAATATTATAGCAATAACCGTTGTTTTGGGTAATTTTCCGGTCTTTGTACCTGAAAACCAAAAATGAGGATTGTAATGTCGTTGACGTAACTGACACGAAAAAAATATTAACAGTCGATCTTACTTAAGAATGTTATTCGAGTCACTACGGTAAAGTTAGAGCTTGAGGTAAGTTATTGTAACTTAGTTATCGGTTGGGTTACCTTGTTCTAAACTCCACAAAAGAAGATTAGTAAGTCTCCCGTAAGACAGGAGTATCCGTCTCATTGTCTCAAGATTTAAATGGGTCAAACATTATGTTATTCCCTATTCATTATTCTTTTATCTCATCTATAATACTTGATTAATTGATCCATCTTAAACTTAAGACGAAAAATGACATCTTAAATAAGAATTTGTGAACGAAGATAGATGCAAATAATAAAGCAGGCAGTTTGTTAAAGCAACGATGTCAAATTTGACCGATATCTTCTCGTAATACAGAGTAATATATAGTTATATACGGAGTACAAGAAACTCCTACAAGACGTACAAGCAACTCAAAATTAGGATGAAAATCTAAATCGTATTATTTCTAGACAAATAATTGAAGAGGTTAGAGGTAATAAAATTAGGATGAAAATCCAAATCGTATTATTTAAGGTTATAGACACATACTCCCTTCATCTTATTCTTTTGTTTACATTTGATTAAAGTATCATTTACAATGAATATAAATGGTAAACAAATGATTGAAACGGAAAAATTACATACATATAACATATAAGATTCACTGGTTAATAAAAGCAGGTTATTAAGACAAAAATTTCGTCTTTATTTGGTGACAAAGAGCTAGGGCAACGAGTCAAGTAGATTAAACAACAGGTTATCAGAAAATCCGGCTAAAAATAGGTAAAATTAAGCTAGTTTACCAGTCAATGTTGCTTCTTTTCATGTTATTGGTAGTTGTAGTAATTTGATAAGTACGGTAACACGTCTTCTAATCTCAGCTATTTTGTCTCTTAATCACTTTCATCCTAACCATAATTACTTATTTACCACTACTAGTCTACCATTATTTTTTTATAATGTAATAGTATAAGAAGGATATATTCCTCTTAAATAATAAAACGGGTTAAATAGATGGATGGAATAGAACGTAGAATACTTACTATTTCATTTACCTATACAGAGTAGTACTTGACTCGTTTTACACGTACAACGGATATAGTCATCTTAAGAATCGGCAGACCAACTGATAATTAAATTAACGACTCTACATTAATTACCACCATATAATAATCATATATAATCCTGTACTAATAGAGTAATATGGCTTATAAAATTGGATTAGCTAGATCTTGGAACATAACCCAAAAAGAAATGACAAGGGTTCAACTTTAATTTATTCTCTTCTATGACAACCAACAAATTATGACCTTATTACATTATTGCTTTATTATAATTTGTTACAAATAAATAATTAGCTTGAACTTGGAATATCCTATTTGCATCATACAATCATACATATAGCGCAACGATCAAAATCAGAGCCTAACGATAATTTACATAATCACGACCATAAATGACGAACAGGGTTTAATATCATATATATGCATATAACCCGAAAATTAACTCTATATGCGCAACGACCAAAATCAGAATATGACAATAATTTACATAATCGCGACCATAAATGACACGTAGTTTGATATCATATGCATATAAGTAATATAACCCTGAAAAAAGGGAGAGTATATTATTTTTCTATATTCCAACAAATATTCAATAAAATTAAATTAAATGATGACCTATATGATTAGTGTATAACATTACTCTAAGACAATTTTGATTATAAAATTAAGGAGCAATTAAGAGCACATACCGTTACTAATCGGAATATTCGAACAGACGGTATTTAGGGAACCATTCGAGTTAGTCTCCAACCCACACATTTGACCGTTGAGCTCACATGGTTGGCACTCTGGCATGAACCATGTTAGCCTAAGGTCTTCATTAAGCTCGGACCGGTCCGAAAATGTTGTGTTATGTAACCATGGTGGCCATTGAACGGGTACCTTGACAATTTTTGTAAGATTACATGTAGGAGGGGTCAAAACGGTGCCGTTTGATGGGGTAGCATAGACAAAGTAATTTATACTACTAAGACATTTTATTGGACCTATCATATTATTATTATGACTTTTATACTCGTCATTATTACTATTACTATTATTATTATTGCTATTACTATTATTATTATTGCTGCTATTGATCATGGTTGAACAGTTGAAAAACCCGAAATCTTGAAGATAAATACCCGAAAAAGGAGAATTGGAAAGATTTAGGCTAAGGAGTTTTTGAGGAAGACAATTGTTGGGATCATTAACCCAAATTTCTTGGGCACCATAGTCTATATTATTGATGAACATATTTCCTAACCCTTGGAGCTCAATAAAGGTACGATTCGAGGTAGGATCACACGACACGTCGAAACCCGGTGACCCACAAATAGTTGGATGCTCCGAATTCTTCAACCGGAATGGGAATCGGATATCCGGGTGACCGGACTCGCCGCCGCACATAGAAATAGGGCAATTTATATTGGCAAGGTGAATAGGTAGATGGGTCAACAATAAGAGAAGGAAAATGGATGTGATTAGTGAGATTAGATCCATGGAGGTGGTTTAGAGAGGATTAGAGTATAATTTAGATGTTTAATGTCTTAATTGTACTTTAGATTGACCATTTTATTATCAAGTTGTCAGATTGTAATTAGGATTAATTAATTAATGAAAGCGATAAGTATGTCGCCCGTTGTGATGCTAATAGGTTGTACCAAGTGCAACTTACATGTAGATTAGTACTTGCAAAATGACAACTTGGTAACTTTTTACACAAATTCTCGTTAAAGATGAATACTATTTATTACAAGCGAAAAAAGGGTAGTGTTCCTCTTACAATATACAAGTGGCTGATCAAGTGAGAATTAAATAGAGCATCTCACTTACCCTCTCACTTATAATATTGTAAGAATGGTATTATCTATCTTCAGTCTGTAATGGATAATGGATAACAGTGT
Organism: Silene noctiflora; assembly: GCA_009801015.1. NCBI lineage: Eukaryota > Viridiplantae > Streptophyta > Magnoliopsida > Caryophyllales > Caryophyllaceae > Silene > Silene noctiflora. The sequence goes on along the minus strand of VHZZ01026269.1, from coordinate 2,416 downwards.
CATCTTCAATGACACAAATTGAACTTTTTATGGGAATCACTTTTGCCTTTCACTTTAGAGTTGCATCTCATAACGCAGTGGTCAGTGGAGAATCTTAAGCAACAAAAATATCACATTTTTTTTTAACAGGATTGTACAAAGATGTCAAATAAATCGGGATTTTACTTTGGATTGGATAAGATCAAATCGATGGAATTGAATTGTAGGATTGCATAGTATAGTTGATAAATAATTCGTATGGATCTCAGGCATGCATGCGCGATATTTATAGATCTTTTAGTTTATAATGTATTATTTATAAATTTAAAATTGACATATTATTATTTTTTCATATTTTAATATGAGGATAAAAAATTGAAATGAAAACTAATCAAAAGAATTGGGTAAAGTCATGAAATGTGTTTTTTAATAAAATCTTTTACCACAAAACTAATGATTTCAATTAAAAAAAATTCTCTAGTAATTTAAAGTTTTTTTTGTCACAAATTAATAATATCAGTTCATTATTTTTTTTATACGAATTAAGTACGTGGTGAGTTTTTCTATACGAAATTAATAATATCAATTTATCGGTTTTTCATTTACAAACTTTTAAATTTATACCAGATTTATTTTATTTTAATTAAAAGATTATAATTTAGTTAAAAAAAGATTATAATGATTAAATATTATATCTTAATTAAAAGATAATAATTTAATAAAAATAGAGTATTGTTTCCCTATTTAGCTAGATTCCTTTTAGAGGAAAAACTATTGAGAAGTTTTATTCTCTTATTAGTAGTAAATTAGTAGTAATAATAAAGGGGGATGATTTTTTTACGATAGAACCGGATCGTACAATCGTATTATACTCCTTCCTCCACAAATTTTCAAATCAATTGGATAGTACAATTCTACAACCATGAATATAGAATGTAGGATCGAGATCGACCAAACTTGTTCAGATAATAAAATCATAGAATCGAATCGGAATTCTGATAACAATGGGATCGTCCTACATTTTATGGTGTAAACTGTAAAATCAGCACAAATTAAAGGCCTGATCTAATTTACTTTAGTGTGTTGGGAATTCAAGATTAGTTCATTTCAATTTAGGGGGTATTGCGTATATAAGTACTCCGTATTTCTTAGTGAGTTACAGTATATTAATAGAATGTAATACTCTTATTTACATTTATATTATGTCACTAGTTTAGATCTCGCGCAATGAATGCGCGGTATTTATAGTATTTTTATTTTTATATTACTTATCATGTTAAATTAACACCTTATTAATTTTTCATATTTCATGTCATTATATTATATTTTGATATGAGGAAAAAAATTGAATTGTAAAATTATTCAAGAAAATTGAGTAAAATTGAACTGTAAATAATAATGATACCTCATTAATTGTTCATTTTGTAGAAGATTGGATGTTAATGATTTTCATTCATATGTAATTACAATACAATGACCAAGTATATATACTAGATACAAGAGAGCTAGAGATATAACCTAGATACAGTATATAAGAAAAACGGAAACAATAGAAATAAGGTAAATACAACGATACATGAAATAACCTATATACAAAACTAGGAAATAGCGGAAATAAGGAAAGACGACGATATTAAGTAATATCTTTAACAGGCTCCCGCAAGATGGACGAGCTAAAMGCAAGGCCAATCTTGGAAAGCAGAAACCGATGACGAGAATGCATCAACGGTTTAGTAAGGACATCGGTTAACTGATCATCACTTAAAATATGTTGCACCCGAAGGGTGCCCTGTTGCACACGCTCACGAACAAAGTGAAAGGCTAAAGCCAAGTGCTTCATTCTTGAGTGAAAGACAGGATTAGCGGAATAATGCGTTGCACTCAAGTTGTCACAATAAATGACTGGTGGATCCGATGGAAGGAGACGAAGCTCGGTTAAGAGAGATTTTAGCCAAGTAAGCTCAGATGTAGTGTCGGCAATAGCACGAAATTCTGCCTCAGTCGATGATCGAGCCAAATTAAAGCTCATTGTTTCTTGGACGCCCATGAAAGAGAATTTCGGCCAAGGTAGGTAATGAACCCAGAAGTAGAAACGAAGAAGTCCTTGTCCCCAGCCCAGTCGGCATCACAAAATGCGTGAAGTCGATTAGGAGAGGATCGAAACATTTGAAAACCAACATTGCCCGTACCATTAAGATAACGCAACAAGCATTTGAGGGCAGCCCAATGGAGGTCAGTGGGATCTTGCATAAACTGAGACAATTTATTGACGCTAAAGGCGATGTCGGGGTGAGTAAACGACAAGTACTGAAGGCTGCCTAGAATAGCTCAATAATCAGTCGAGTTGCTAATCTTCGAGCCACCTTCACGAGACAGAGAAGGAGACGGAACCATGGGAGTGGGATAAGGCTTGGCATCAAGCATGTTAAATTTGTCA
>VHZZ01026259.1:4316-14977 GCA_009801015.1 Silene noctiflora | reverse complement strand
TGGTGTGGTGGTTGTTGGAGATGGTTGTGATTGATATTGTGATATTGTTTGTGAGCCATTGTGAGAGGTGGTCTCACCCCCATTGTTCGCCTTCTTCGTTCTCTCAGCGTAGGGAGGATGTGCACATTAAGGGACTTGGGTCTTGTAGGTGGTTTAGGTGGTAGACTTCGGTCTTCCACTGGCAGGGCTACATACTTCGGTGTGTAGTCRGTTACTTGTGATGTGATGTGGTGTGGTGTGGTGAAGGTTGGTGTTGGTGGTGGCGGTGTGCGATACATTACTTATTGTTTGCATTGTATTGGGTATAGTTGTTCAGTTGACTGACCCCGTGCTGTTTTGTAAAACTGTGATGATCCATTCGGGGGTGGTGAGCAGAATGACTTGCAGGTTTAGATGCTGCTCTGGGTGCTTGGTGTGATGTTCATGTCTAGGTTTGGGGATCGCTGACGCAGTTATTAGTGTAGCCGTAGTAGTGTTCGCAGTTGTATTAGTTCCATGACGTATTTTGTGTATCTTGCTCACATAATGTAATTAATGATAAAGTTGTTCTATTATGGTCCATTTGATATGTACTTATCTCGGGTAACCGAGATGGTAGCACCATTGGTTGTCAGGGAAGGTCTAGTACAGGCTTCCTTGGTAAGTAGGGGTGTTACAGTTACAGGAAGAGTGTAATACATCGGATTTGTGACTTTAGGCTACTCGGCCGAGTGGGGGCTACTCAACCGAGTAGCTAGTTGGGATGATTTGTCAGCTTTTGTTTGTTGAGGACTCGAGCGAGTGTGACAGCACTCGGTCGAGTGAGGCATACTCGATCGAGTGTCCTGCACTCGGTCAAGTGTCCCATAGTCGACCGAGTGTCCGGTTCAATACGGGTTTTTACGCGGCGTGAGGCAACGTTTATGTCTTTTCATTTTTAAAACATTCTCAAATTAGTTTTTCACATACAAAGCAACGTAGACTGCTCACGTCTACTTTCTATCGATCCGGAGGCATTAGTTCATCTTTATTTGGAGATTTTCACACCTTTGTCCTTATAATCGTTTGGGTAAGTCCTTGACCTAGCTTTTTATGGTTTTGTTCATGCGTTAGTGAAACCCTATTTTGGGTATTTGGGTGTTTTGGGATTTGATTGTCTTTATTCGTTGTGTAGATTTGTTAATTATGTTATAGGAGGAGACTTCGTAGAAGAAGCCTTTTGATTCTTTGCTGTGCATACCGGGATTGCTTATCAGGTAGGGTTTCCCTACTCAGTTGGCTGTGGAATAGTATATGTATTGATGTGACGATCTTTCTTACTGTTTTATGATATTCATGATATGATTGCTATATGGATGTGATTGTTGGAGTTTGGAGATTTTATTGTGAGCCATTGCGAGAGATGGTCTCACCCCCATTGTTCGCCTCTTGCGTTCTCTCGGCGCAAGGGGTATGTGCACATTAATGGATTGGGTTTGCTCTTGTGTGAGCGGGGATTTTGGTAGTAAGGCTGCGGTCGCCACTGGCAGCGTGGATTACCTGTTGCTATGGGTAATCTGGCAGGGCTACACACCTCGGTGTGTATTTGGTTACTGGTTATTATGGAGTTTGGAGGAGGAGATTCTGTTTACATTGGATGTTATGTATCTGTTATGCTATGTATATTATTGTATGGTTGACTGACCTCGTTTCTGTTTCCAAAACTGTGGTAATCCATTCGGGGATGGTGAGCAGTTGGCTTAGGAGGTGATGATGATCATTGTTATTGATGTTGTCGCGGGACTGGGCAGGGACAGAGTCATCGTCAGTTGTAGTCGTTTAACTTCCGCATACTTTAGATACTTTTTGATAAGACAGTTTTGAGTTTGGTTGTATTCACATTTTGGAGATATGTAATCAGTATTTAATCTTTACCTTTAAATTATGTTTCATTATGGTTTCTGTGATGTGCACTACCTCGGGTAACCTAGATGGTAGCACCCTTGTGTCTTGAGGTAGGCCTTGGTAAGGTGCCTTGAGGTATGGGGGTGTTACAAAGTGGTATCAGAGCAACGATTTTGGAACCTAAAACCAATGAACCAATGAACTTAGGGTGTCTAAATAAAATGAACCTGGGTAGGAGTTGTTTAGAGCTACTGCAAAGGCTAGGGAGACGTCCTAAAGTCACATACTTGCCTTCACAACTTCTAATCGGTCACGGTGGGGTGTCAAGGGTCGTTGTGTGTTCATATGTTTGCTATGTGTTTCATATGCTTGTATTTGTTTCATATATATGCCGGATTTATGTGTATGAGGTGTATGGAAAATGTGGAGTGTATATATGTGATGAATTATGGAGTATGATGGATGACATATTGATATGAGCTAGGAATATGCTAAGGTTATGTGTATGATTTGTAAGCATGGGGGTAGTACGTAAGTGGCGTGACTCGACAGAATGAGGGGGGCTCGACTTTAATTCTTATGCAAAAAGCAAATGGAGCATTTTTAAAAAAAATCAGAATGAGTAATAAGTGGACTTAGGGCTATAAACGAGTCGACCTGAGCTCGAGTTCGGATAGGATCGGCTTGGCTCGGAATTTCGAGCTCGACTTCTGGATCGACTCGGAGCTCGTCGAGCCTAAAAAGTTAAAGCTCGAGACCGGCTTAAATTTGAATCAAGATCGTTTTATCATTAAATTATTTTCACTTCCTCACCCTTTAAATCTAACTATATAAATATTTTTGAAAAACAAATACGATTATAAAATACTAAAAAAAAAATCCTATATAACAATATACTTGTAAATGCCTAATAACATATAATGTAAAATAAAATTAATAATACAATATAAAATTTATACAAAAAAATTATAAACGAGCCCAAACGAGCTTTTGAGCCGAGCCTTGTTGAGCTCAGGCTCGACTCGATTTAACCAAGCTCGGCTCGTGCTCAGTCACCAGTCGAACTTTGATCGAGCTGATTCTCAGGGCTCTACGAGCCGTCTCTAATAAATTACAGCCCTAAGTTGACTTAATCGAGTTCAAAAAATGTTTCATCTTAAACTTAATACTGTATAGGTTATTAAAAGGAGAGAAGGAACTAGAATGTCCACTCCTAACAGAAACAAAAGAATCCGTAAGTTTCTATCTGGTTGAGCTAATGTAAATAGATATGGACACTAGGCAGGGCCAATGCATGTCGAGCTCGGGGGGGGGGGGGGGGGGGGGGGGGTGCCTATTATCTGCCATGGACCTGGACCATATAGGATTTTTTTATTTTTTTATTTTTATTGTGCTAGAGCAAGCTGGGTTGGAACTCTTACGCCCTGGCTCTGTCCGGGTAGGGGACAGGCTGGCCTTGAAATTTTGGGCTACTAGTGAGAGCTGGGCTGGACCAAGCCGAGCTAGACCGCTCGGTTTTCCAGCTCTAGGTATTGTAAGACTCAACTTAATTAAAGAAGTCGAGTCTACAACTTAAGTGACAATATGTAAATATACACCCAATCTAAAATGCTTAGTGTATCATAAATTCATAGCGATCAATTGTTCCTCTTTTCATAAATACAATTAAATAAATAAATAAATAAACAAATAAGGAGAATACTACCGAAAAAAATGATTTCATATGAGAAACATTGCTTTGATTTGCCTTGATAAATGTTTATATCTACGGCAAGTATATTTGTACTATACTACGGAGTACATTTATTTGCAGTTTAGGATGAAGCAAAAAATGCATCTGCTTAGGCTATGGATTAATATTTTCAGACTTGAATAGGGATATCTTAGCAATCGGATTTCAAAACCGTTCAATAGCATAGAAATTGATGTTGATCGTCATCTTGATCGTCTTCGGTATGAGATTCGAATTCATCAATCAATTTATTCAGTTTCTTGTTGCTGATCTTTTGTTGAATCACGTTGCACTCATCTTGAAAACTGCATGCACAAATCCCAGATGCAAATACGAGTATTAAATATATAGTCAAGTAAGTTTTCACATGTTCCAATCAAAGGCATACGGCAAAATCTATGTATATATTAAAGTGCGAAACCAGGAATTCAACCTACTAGAGCTAAAATGATTCCGAGTAATTTATTTTTTTCCTTTAGGCATAAAATATAAGGTACCGACGTACCGTATAAGACATGGTAAGCGGACAGTTAATAAATGTTTTTATGGATATATAATACTCCCTCTGTCTCGGTCATTTGTTGTCCTTTGGTTTTGGCACAAAGATCAAGCAAAGAGGATAGAACCAATTATAAGATGACAAATGGAATAAATTGAATGTGAAAGATCAAATTACTCGTCAAATGCAATCCTAAAATAGAAAGGACAACAATTAACTTAGACACCCCAAAATAGAAAAGGACAACAAATGACCAGGGCGGAGGGAGTAACATTTTACATGTCACTTCTATAATCTTTTGGGCAAATATATAAAATAATACGCATAAGCTATTAATTTGTAATTAGTCTCTCAATAAATTTATTGAGAGAAATCTTTCACAAGACCTACTCATACTATTTATATTGAATGAAGTTAATCGGTAATTGTTTTAACTATTTTAGTGACAAAGTATTTATATTGTACTCCTAAAAGGTTTTAGCTAAATTCTTCTAAAGTGATGTAATCATACTCCAATCCAAAAACAAATGTTTAAATTATGATGGTTATTTTGAAAGATGTATAAAAATTATTGTAAAGATGGAACTTATTTTATACCTTAGATTAAAATACCCTTTATAAAAAATAAAATAAGGTGTATTAAAATGGAATGAAAAACTAATCACTCCTTCCCAATTATTTAATTGCCTTTGAAAAATACTCTATAAAAACTGAAATTGAGGGAGTAAGATATTAGGAAATTAACAAATAATTCTGTCTAATGAACTAAATAATTGTTTGAGATTATGAAATAGTGAGAAAATTACGACACATGGAAGTTCAATAGATGGGGAAAACGAACAAAAACAAAAAAAAAATACAAATAACTAAATAAATAGAGAAATTGAGCATAAACTTAGACAACATTAGTGTAATGGTATTCGGAGAGAGTGAGAATGAGTAAGATAAAGTGAACATAAATAGTTAAAAAGGTTTAATCCCAACCCAAATACTACATTCTCTTCCAACATTACATCATTCAATGTAGGACCTTGAAGCAAAAAATATGCTATTATCACTAGTTATCACTAATACCATCGCTAATATAATAATGATGTGAATGATCCCATAATAAATCTTGCGTCTTATTTAATGGTAGCAACAAATGAGGTGCATATGTTATAAAGCATTGTACATTGTAAAGTGTTTTGTTTACCTTTGAGGTTGTACTAACGCTGAGGGTAACAAGACATTAGCAAGCTTAATCGCATCCTCGGGTTGACTAATGACGTGATTAAAGCACAAGTAGCGTCCATAAGCCGAAATGTCTTCGAATACGTAAATGTGTGCATCTACCAAGGTATCCAAATCAACCGTGACGAGAACACCATCTTGGTACATCTCAGCTGCTCCTTTTAGGTATGGGTTTGCGATTGAAAGTTGAGGCCCCAATAATAAACCAGCATTAACCGTCACCATGCTAATGCCCCGATCCATAGCCAACGCCCATGCAGTCTTCTCCGCTAGGGTCTTTGATAACGCATGCCACAACTATATATAGTAACAAATTTAGAGCGAGCTGAGCTACAAGTCTCATATATATGCGACGGTCGTATTGGTGTGACAGAGTTTTACCTTAAATTTACGGCAAAAATTGATATCACTCCAATATTTTTCATCTAGATTCAATGATATCTCCTTATGATCTTCCTTCCAGATTACTGCGGTTATTGAAGAAGTGAACACAACTTTGTCGATTATGTCTAATTGTGCACATGCTTCTAACACATTGTGAGCAGCTCGAACCTCTATTTCCAACGTGTGCTCCTAAAACACACATACAACATTATTATGAATGTTATTGTTTGAAATTAATCGATATTAAAATTAACAATCATTTATTTACTTTTAGTTAATTATCTTTTTTTTTACAAAGTATATAAAGACAAGCAAATAAACGAAACAAAATCAATTATCTAATAGTGTATTTTTGTCGTGATGACCCATCCATGGGACACGAATTTTAATTGTTACAACAATCGACAGGTAATATGTCCATGGGATTCCACCACTTGCTACTAAAGGAGATGTATACAAATTTCCTCCGGTTGATATTTCAGTGATGCTTATGAGATATATACGGTCCTTAGGATTGTATTTAAATATTAAATAACTTTTAAATTGGGTATTAAGTTTGGAATGAAGAACCAAATTAAATTCACCAATGCGACTAATGTATATATTAAGAATTTATTTTCTTTCTTAGTTTCTTAAATACGTACAGCCTTAAGGGTTGTATTTATCATTTTCATAGATGACATATGTATCATCATTGATAAAATGGTTATTTAAAGTCTTAAAAGGTTATGGTTGGCATTAAAAGAAGTAAATACTTCCTCCGTCCGGATCAATTACATCCTATACTATACTATGTACGTTACTACTTTGAGTGATCTACATTCAAAGTGACAACTAAAAAGTAAAGATGGTGGATTCATAAATCCATACAAGAATCCCATAGCTTGCGCTAATGAATTAATTAAGGACTTTGAGTAGCTAAAACATGTCTAGCAGAAGTTCACCTACATAATTAGTTGAACACATAGACCAAAACATTAAAAAAGCCATTATTAAATTATTAATTAATCAAACCCACTAAATCGGTAAGACCTGGATTTGGCAATGAAAGCTACACTTCTGACCCGTGACTTGTCCACCGGATAATTGAGCATCAAAATTTTGACACTTTTTTTGATCTTTAATACTCCATATTTTTAAAATATATATATAAATGAGCATGAAAATTTAAATGAAATCCTATGAAAATACATAATTTAATAATAGCTAAAAATAAATATATTGTATTTATATAACACAAAATACTTGCATAAAATAGTACACAGGTACGTTTATAAAACATTTTTCAATGCCTACTTTACTTTCATGGTAATAATTTTCTTAATATTCGTTTTATACAATTTTTGTTTAAAACAGTTTTACAAGATACCAACTCTTTATATTATTTGGAAAAATTTCTATAGAAATAAGAGTCAAAATCCACATAAAAAATGGTGTTTATTTTCGCAGTACACATTTTACTTATCACAGTACATCTTTGACTATTTTGCCCTCCTCACTTTCACCCATTTTTTCCTTTCTCGTTGTACTACCTAGAGAAAAAAACGAAAAAAAAAAAAAACAAAAAAAAAATCATGAAACCATTACCATGTACCATCTAGAACCACATATACTACCTTGTACCATCTAGCAACCTAACCCCACCCAGCACCATCTAACCAACCCTAGTACCACTCCCCTGGCCACTGCCTCACAATCCATTACCCATGACCAGAAAACTCACTCCTCAACTCCCATCGCAATCGAAGCCCACAGACAAACTATACCAGGCTATCCGACCACCATTGTACCCCTCACGCTAGCCTGACTAGGGTCGCGCCGCCCACCAATTTCCCCGACAACCATCCACTTGTACCGCCACTAGCCTTAACTCGCACCACCAAACGAAGACCTAATAACCTTTAAACTCATAGAACAAATTAATTACTTCAAAATAAAGAAGAAAACGTGGATTTGTTAATAATTTGCAATATACAAATCAAATGCCAATTTTACAATGAAATTAGGTTAATAGTTAAATAGTTTTGATTGATTCAAAGTTTGAAGTGTTCAGGTTGAGAGAATAAGAGAGTATTTTTTTTTTTAATCTTAAGGATAGGGAAATGGAAAATAGTATGAAAAAAGTACTGAAATAAGTAAAATACAATTACGAAAAACAATAGTTCATTATAATATCAGCCCGTCTTGCTTGTGACGGTCACAAGCTTGTGACGTCTCACAAGCCTTTCCCCACTTGCCTCTCCCACTTGCAAGTTTGTCTCACGTCACAAAGTTTGTGACGTGTTATGAACACGTCACAAATGAGAATTTGTGTTATAATATTGACTTGATATAATCAATAATCTTCCAGTTCTTAGTCTGCTTTTTTACACCTAAGCATCACAGTCTATATTCAGTGTTTTGGGATTGATTCCTAAAGTATGATTGGTTAAGAAATACTCCCTCCGTCCCGGTCATTTGTTGTCCTTTGGTTTTGRCACAAAGACYAAGGAAAGAGGAAGGAGCCAATKATAACATGACAAGTGGACTAAATTGAAGGTGAAAGATAAAATTACTCATCAAATGCAATCCTAAAATAGAAAGGACAACAAATGACTGAGACACCCCAAAATGGAAAAGGACAACAAATGACCGGAATGGAGGGAGTAATATTTAATTATTCGATCATAACTCGAAACCAAAGAGTAACGAGTTTTGGCTCCATTTGAAAATAATTAGTCTTGAGGAAAATGGTTGAGTTAGTTGAACCAAAGGGATAAGTAGATAAAGACATATGGCATTGAAAAAAGAAACAAAATTGTATGTAGATTAATTAATTAAAGAAAAGAAATGAAAGTAAGAAAACTAACATGATAGGTAGATTGATCGTGAGGAAGCTCAAAGTTGTAGAAGAGACCAGAACAACCCTTTAATGCTTCAACTATGCTTTGATAATAAAAAACATCTGTATAATACACTTTCAATCTTTGTTTTTCTTCTTCATGTAAACCCTTCAATTCTTGCAATTCACCTATATATACATACATATTAGATTGAACACATTAATTAATCATCATATATATAATTCGTTCTAGGAGGCGATTTCCTTTGTTTGGATATAGCTAGCGATTGGACGTAAATAATAGTGTAATTAAATCAAGGAGGAGTTGAAACATACAATGAGGTTGTATGGAAGCATGAACGATATAACCCCTGTGAAGAAGTCGTGTTACGAGAGTAGCACCAAGGCAGCCGGAGGCATCCATGACACATACGGTGTTGGATATGGGTATGAATGATGCCGGCGCCATTGGGAAGAAATGAAATGGAGGAGTTGATGTAGTTAAAATTGAAGAAATTTAGTCCGAATTTATAAGAGATGGTGTGTTGGTGTTGATTAGTTAGGAAGGTAGGAATGTTAATTACCTATAGCAATATAATATTCCTTCCTATTCTATATTTTCTTCCCTATTTCCTTATTCGGTTATTCGAATTTTCTTCCCTATTTCCTTTTTTGGGATGATTTGTGTGACCCAAATTCAATGGTATGTGAGGTAGTGTGTTTTGTGTGTGCTCCAAATCCACTCTCCTATTTTTTGTGCAAAAAGGAAAGAGGAAGAAAATATAAAATAGGAGTATGTATTAGATAAGGTTAAAAATTGAAATGGTGTTTTATTTAGGAGTAAATTATGACATAAAAAGTGTCAAAATGGATGGGCTGAGTCTTTACATGATGAGTAATACGAATATGAAATGGTCGCAAGTTTGGTAAGTAGAAGCGTAGAAGGTGGTTGTTAGAAGGATGTTGTAAGAAAAATTAATGAATTGAAAGGTAATGAAATGGTAGTAGCATGTACGACTAGAATACTCCGAAGTAGACCTGCAAAATTGAACCGCCTCGAATAACTCGACCCTTACCCAAGGTGAGGAATCGAATCTAACTCGAAATTCGATTGACCGACTCTATTTAATTTGACGCATATGTTTTATTATTGTATACGTATACTAACCATTATCCCAAAAAAACTTGATAACAAGTGGGAACCTAAAATGACGGCCAGAATTATTGCAATCCCGAACAATCTGAATCCAACCTAATTAACTCATTTGTCAAATCTACTCGAAAGTACTAGTCAATTTGTTGGAAGGGAATGACGGGTAGGTAGAAAGGGTGGCATAGAACTATAGAAGTCATTTTGTAGATGGTACACGAGAGATAAGAAGGAAATTTGTGTGCTTAAAACAGGAGCCACACCCCACTACAACATATGGTTAATAGGGGTGTTAATGTCTATCGTACCGCTAATCGTGTCGTGCCTATGGCTAATATACAAAAATGATTCAGCATATCGGACCGTGACTCCTGGCATGCGGCAGGTTGAGTCATGACCCAGTCCGGAATTTAGTCGTCTTTGGGCCGTGCTTGTGTAGTCGTGTTGGCTGAGGTTGGCCTGAAGGCCCTCTTTCCAACTACCATCCTTAATGACTATCAATTAGCATCCTCTCCATTTTTTCTCATAAACTCATTTAATAATATTTTTTTTCTTTGTATTCTATTAAGTCTTTATTTCTATGCATAAATTTTGAACCATTTGGTGTTGGCAAAATACAATCTGGACCATTGAAATAAAATGGACTTCCATTTCGTTTTATAAATGGAGAGGATCTTGACTCAATGACTACTGTGATTCTTTTGAAAAAATTAGATATGATCTGTATTTAATTCTCGCAAAGTTTTATGTGTAGTATTATAATATTAACAATCTTTAGCATAAATATTTATATTGAAAACATCAGATAGTCAGATATCTATATCAATATCTATATACATATATAAAAGAGGCTTTTTTCGAGCGATATTAGAACGTTCACATAATCTTTTTTAATTTTAGGAAAGTATATTATAAGATCTTCCAAAGATTATGACAAAGATACTATGTAATATTTTTAATATCAAAGCTATATTTTACA
>VHZZ01026250.1:4904-17561 GCA_009801015.1 Silene noctiflora | reverse complement strand
ATTAAATTATTAATTATTTATTAATTAATTATCAAATAATTAAATAGTAAATCTCTTTTGCTCGAGTTCGTAACTCGTCATCAATAAATAAATACACTTGACTTATTATAAGTCAACTTATACAAAAATACTAATTATATATTGTATCTTATACAAATAATTAGTTTACTATTTGGGAATCGTCCTTTAGGTGTGACCGAGCGTTAATCACCGCCGTCTTACGACAGTAACGTCAAACTCTAGTCTGCCGAGCGTTACCGATTTACCTTGATCAACTAACAAATAAATAATCCCTGAAATTCCTTTAAGAGATTTATTATGTAGACGCACTATTGAGGAGGACACTACTCCAACATGGGATCCCCTTTCTCCTCTCCTTTTTACCCTTTACATGGAGTACTTGTCTAGGATTTTGACTGTAGTAGCTCAGCAAGAGAATTTTCAATTCCATACCCAATGCAGTCCTCTGATGTTGAACCATCTCCTCTTTGCTGATGACTTATTACCTTTTTGTAAAGGAAATGAAGCTTCCATTATGTGGCTATTGAGAGGTTTTGCCAGTTTTTGTGCTGCCTCTGGTTTAGATCTCAACAAAGACAAAACTAATATTTATTTTAATGGAGTTTCAACTGCTTTCAGTGATAATATTCTGAGAGTTTCAGGATTTAAAAGGGTATTCTTACCTTTTAAATACCTTGGGATCCCTATCTATTATAAGAAGCTTTCTAAGAATGGGGATTTGAAGCTCATGGACAGGATTGTAGCTAAGATAAGGGGCTGGGGAAAAAGACATCTAACCTATGCAGGGAGATTGGTGCTGGTTCAGTTTGTTTTGACTTCTATGCACTCTTACTAGGCTTCAATTTTCATTATACCTAGTGGCATTATGAAGAGAATTGATGCTTATTGTAGGAATTTTTTTATGGGGAGGTAATGCTGAATTTAAGAAAGCTCATAATATTAGTTGGGATACCTGTTGTTTACCTAAGGAGGAAGAAGGCCTTGGCATCAAGCAGTCTCATTGTTGGAATAAGGCTCAATTGGGAAAGTATGCTTGGTGGTTGGCTACCAAAAAAGATCATTTATGGGTTAGGTGGATAAATCATGTTTATATGAAAGGAATGGATTGGAAGAGCTATGGCCCTCCCTCTGACTACAGCTAGTCATGGAGGAAAATTACTCATATTCTTCATCTTTTCAGCCAAGCAAACACTAATGATAAGTGGTTGAACTCTGATCAAGTCTACACTGTGAAAAAAGGCTATAATTTGTTAAGAAAGAAAGTTGTCAAAGTCCCATGGAGATTTGTTTGCTGGAATAATTTGAATGTGCCCAAGAGTTCGTTTATTTATTGGGATTGGATGCATCATAGGTTACTAACAAAGGACATGCTTCTCTACATGGGTCTGCAAATTGATGATCTTTGTGACTTATGCAGGACTGCAAAGGAAACTCACTCTCATTTACTAAGTGACTGCACCTTTAGCAGAAATTGTTTGAAGTTGCTCCAGGATCAGCTCCATGTGCATTTCTATCTGGAGAATTTGGCTCAATGGATTAGTAATGGAAGAGGCATATCCAAATTGCAGAGGAGATACATAAGAGCTTGTCATGTAGCTCTTGTGTATTCAATCTGGAAAGCAATGAATGAAGCCATAATTAAGCATGTATTACCTCGACCTGAGTTCATACTGCAACATATTAGGAAGGAGATAAAGGACAGGCTGCTGAAAAATGAATGTTCGAAACATGACATCTAGAGATTGCAGATGGAGAGCTAGTTTCATCAACTGATGTTTTGCCTTTTTTGTTTTTTTTATAGCGTATAGATTTTGTATAGGAGCATGGTTTTGTATACTTTCAACTTTACTTTGTATGTCCTTTTATGATAAATATAATCTTACTTTTCCCAAAAAAAAGTACAGTATTAATAGGCAATTTAGGGTAAAATGAAGCTACAAAGAGTAACAATGAGTAATCCGGAGAAACAATGATTTTTTAATGTAAAAGTTTAATTTAGTTGTTATATTTGGTTCATTTTTGTGTTATGCAAAAATCTGACTGTGTTATGTTGGTGTTATAGTCTCTTTATTATGTTCTTATTGTTGATGGCTTTCTTTTTTTCTTTCAACAATAATATAAAGAATGATAGTTAGAGATTAATCATAAACATTTAAACATATTACATCATTTCATGGTAACATGTGTATTTTAACATAAATGTCGTTCTTACGAAGCTAATAACATTATTTTGAAGCAATAAATATTAAAAGCAGGAACCCTGGACGATGCTATAAAGATTTTATATCTTTCATACCCTTCTCTTACGTCTGCACGCAGGCCCTTGGACAGTGCTCTCAACTTCCACAAACTCATCCTTAAGAGGGTTTTTGTATGCGTCCATAAGTTCCATGGCTTCAGAACTGCTGGAAAACTAGTTTTTGAACCCGTGCACTGCACGGGTGGTAACGAAAATTATTATTAAAAATAAAAATTTACATATTTTCTGGATTTAGTAAATTACTAAATTATAGAAAACTTTACTTTGTCTACTCATGCACTTTCTATAAGTTTATATTGCTTAATTTTATTCGAATTACTCTACCTTTTTTCTTCGACTTTTTAACGTATAAGAGGTGAAATCAAAAAAAGTAGATATAAAATTGTTGTAAATTTCATAACCTATTTATTTATGCAGTGCTTTGAATCATTTTACCCCTCTTGTTTGTTCTCCTCCCAATTCTCTTTCTTCTTTCTCATTTCCTCTCTCACTCACTATCGCCTTATTGTGTGGAAGTAGTGTCCACCATCATTGATCAACTACCCCGAGACCCATTAAACCCTCCATGCAGTAGTTCCTACATCCACCATCTCGGACCATAACGTCCCTCTCAAATCTCAACTCCTATCTCCCCCCTCCCCCCCCTCAACTAACCCCCACCTCGAGACTGTCTCTATTAAGAATTGTACCCAAATTTTAACCACCTTATTAAACGACTTATTAAAGACCAATTGTTGCATTATCTTGAAAACGAAGTATTTGTTTGAGAGAATGTAAAATACTCCCATCAATTTTAATTATTATACTCCGTTTTTTTATGAGGTCAGAGTATGGTAAAACGAATCTAATGTTTAGGAAACTATGGTAAAACGAATATTTGAGTACACTATTTGAGTCTATATTACCTGAGAGTCAATATTCTTCTACACTAATTCTTCCATCTTGTTTGATCCTTCGTATTGTCAAGAATTAGACAATTGAACTACTCAAGATACTGACTTGACATTTGATTGAACACAAATACCTGTGTGAGGCGGTTTTACACTTTTACACAAATTTATTAAACACTTTTACCCTTTAATAGAAATATAGAACTGTGTTTGAATCCGCCTTACAATTATATTAATGTATAAACTTTGGAAAATATTATTTATTTCTAGTCATGATAATAATATTGTTCAAAATAAACAAAATGCATGTCAAATAACTTACCATTTTTCATCGTCCCACCATTTCAATTGAGTATATTGAATTCATCCCTGCTCTTCATGGTTATAATTAATCACTGTTATTATTAGAAATTAAGGGTCGTGATCCATATTAGCTATGAATCATATAAAACTGCAGCAAAATTAGTAGTAAAAGATGGCGAAGATAACTAAAAACTATTTATTTCCAAAATAAACCCTAACATTTGTAAGGGGAAACAAAATTAGTAGTAAAAGATGGCCAAGATAACTAAAAAAATATTTGTTTCCAAAATAAACCCTAACATTGGCTACATTTCTTGTTCTTTTTTATCGCAATCTCCGCTTTCATTAAGTAAATAGTTGCGTGAATCATGGCATATATTTCATGGTTGTTCAATTTATCATATATATATGCAACCTTATAGCTGCCTTATTTTGAAATATTTTGTAGGGTAAAATAGAATATTGATCAACATTAAATCGTAGTCCTCATATTTACACGTGGCATTTTTGTAGCAAACGACATGTGGCAACGTATAAGGCAATCGGCTTCAACTTTAATATAATATATGATTGTCCGGAATTGAAGGATGTTCTTGAGCATATGACTTCTGTAAAGCCTTCACACCAGCGAGGAATTGACCCTCCATATCGGCTTCTATGTATTGATTTTGTTTGATTGCGTTCAACTGTCTATGCATTCCATCTTTATCGGCTTCAATGAACTTTAGTCGTGCTTTAACTATTACCAGATCTTTCAGTATGGACTCTTCACGTGCTTCTTCTGCCTCCACATTGGTTAGTGCTTCCAAAACATCTACGTAAAGAGAGTCTATTTTTCGTTTTGCTTCATTGAGGTCGTCCTTTGTGTCATCTAATTCTATCTCTATTGTAGACTTTTGGTAATTGTCGGTTACGGAACTCATTCTGCACCATGGAAAACATAAACCTTCTATGCCTTTAAAAAAGACATTCAAAATACTTAAATCAAAGGGAAAGCAAAAGAAAGACAACAGATTACCTTTGTGGAATGTGAAATAGTTGAACAAAAGAAAAACAAAAGGACGACAGCAGATTACCTTTGCAAAGGAGTGAAAGTACATTTATTTCTTTTTTTTGTTTTTTTTTGTACAGCAGGAGTGAATAAATTTTGTTTTTAAAGACAAGTATTTATAGTTGGTTGTGGGATACAAGCAGTTTTTTATAATTAGACCACATTAAGAGAAACTGTAGGAATTCGAAAAATTAACTGATTTTAAATAATGATACGACTTTGTTATTCTAGTGTTATTCTAATGTTATTGTCATTTTATTGCATTGTTATTATATTTCTAGTGTTACTACAGTGGTATTTATAGTTGGTTACGGAAGACATGGAGTTTTTTCTATTAGATAAGATGAAGAGAAACTGTTACAAGTTAATTTTTAGCGAGAAATATTAACTGATTTAAACAATAATAAGATTATGGTATTGTTATTGTCATGTTATTCTTTTGTATTCCGATGTTATGCTTTTCTTGTGGTTAACTTTTTTGCACGAGCATTTTAGCTGTTATTGTAGTGTTAATAACCCGGATCGATGATCCATTTCTCTTTTCGAACGATGTTTACAACCCGGATCGATGATCCATTTCGATATGCTA
Organism: Silene noctiflora; assembly: GCA_009801015.1. Taxonomy (NCBI): domain Eukaryota; kingdom Viridiplantae; phylum Streptophyta; class Magnoliopsida; order Caryophyllales; family Caryophyllaceae; genus Silene; species Silene noctiflora. The sequence goes on along the minus strand of VHZZ01026250.1, from coordinate 12,447 downwards.
TACGAGTTATATGTTATTTATGTTATGATCCAAGTTTGAGTAGGTATGCACGCTCCAACTGGGGGCTCTGTAGCCGTTGGCTCCAGAGACCATTAAAGAAAATGAACGGATTGTTAGTTTAAGACCCTCATTAGAAAACTCTAATGATATGTTAAATTACTCATTAATTTGTTTAAAGTAGTCTTAAAACACATCCATGCAAACAAAATGCTAAAATCAAACCAAGCAATGAAGGAATTTTCTCACATTGGTATAAAGGCTTTAAGAACTACAACTATTATAGTCTTAATTATCAATCTACAAGCTTCGGATGATCCTCCAAGTACTCAAAATAGAGCACCTCCTTCAAGATACACCCAAAACTAGCCCAAAATATCCTAAAATTACTAACTAGGTAACATATAGGATAAGCTTGTATAATATGTAATATTATTACTTTAATAATATTACTAAATGTATATTATTATATATGTGAATTAATGACGTGAATGATCAACAATTTGATCAAGGTTTTAATGAATAAGATGTAGAAAATGTTTTTTGTTTCTTCAATAAAACCGGCCAAAACAAGTTTTTAGAGGATTTTTTTTTTGTCTTAAAATTCAATCCTAAATATGTGTATATGTGGAGGTATATATAGGCAATCAAATGTAAATAATTGACATACAATATGTAGTGGTTAGGTGCCTAACCACATGGGTGATCCATACACTACAAATATGCGGCACAAGTGGGAGTTTTTAGGTCCATTTCGATTTTCGACATTTGTCCCACAAATGCTTATAAGACTTACATTTAATATCTTATTTAATTTAATTTAATTTAATATAATTCAATTATTTAACACTTAAGTAATACTCCATCCGATCCAAACAAATGGTAACACTTGCTTTTTTGCACTATTCATGGTCGTAGGGAATCTTTGAAATTATTCTTAATATATAAGACAAAATATTGTCATGAGAGATCTTGTTTGATTCATCGTCATGAATGCTACAAGAATATCAAATTTTTATAACTTTTCATATTGTGTAACTAAAGATATTCACGTTGTAGAACGTGCCTCGACAAGTGTGATAAAGCAAGTATTACCATTTGTGTGGATCGGAGGGAGTAGAAGTTAAATATTAATATACACCTAACTTTTAAGTGGCATTTTACCATTTTATCAGTATAAAATGTGTCTTATAAAAATTACAAAGCGTCTTGCTTGTGACGGACACTATTTGTCACAAGCTGAAAACAGATAATGCTCCTCTCACAATAAGGCAAGTGAGAGGGCAAGTGGGGGAGAAGTGGAACACCCCATAGATAGTGCCACTTACTTATTGTGAAAGGAGCACTATCCGTCTTCAGCTTGTGACGGATAGTGCCCGTCTTCAATGAGAATTTGTGTAATTAATTAGCTAATTATACAACCTCTTGTAAATATTATTAACTAATTACCTCCGCCTCACAATATACACACATATATTAAATATTAGTTAATTAACTATTAATTACTAAATTTCGTCTATTTATTAATCAATCATCATATATTGAATCATAAATTCCTTTGGTCCGAGTTTGTAACTCGTCATCAATTAAAATTCACTTGACTTAATAAAAGTTAATTTATACAAGATACTAATTGTATATCATATCTTATACAAATAATTAGTTTTTCCATTTGGGCATCATCCTATAGGTGTGACCGAAAGAGATCAGTTAATTACCATCGTCTTACGACAGTAACGCCAAACTCTAGTCAGCCGAGCGTTACTGATTTATGTTGATCAACTGATAAATAAAATATTATATCCCTGATATTTCTTTTACGAGATTTATTATGTAAACGCATTATTGAGGAGAACACCTACTTTAACAATCTCCCACTTGTCTGATACAAGTGTGAGCTACCAATTCTCTTGTCCGTTAAAATCTCTTAGTCAATGCAAGGTGTCTTCCAGGTCGTACTTGCACACGATCTTATCATGAGTGGTTTCCTCGATCTGGAGAATAAATGTATGACCGGACAATCTATTATAGATCTCATCATAGCGTGGCCACGCATTTTCAATCACATCTCCTCGAGTGGCCTTGAGATAATCATGTTGACCTATTTTCTTTGTTCGATAAAGATCACAATGACCCAGTAAATTATTATCAACCACTATTATTATAAGAATACCGTCTCGCAATTATATAATTTATAAAACAATTATAATTTATAAAACACCTTTAAATAACTTTTAATTATACTTTTCACAAAATATTGTTGACCAACCGTTGACCATGCCAGAAAATATGGGGTATTACAGTCTTCCCTCCTTAAAAAGAACTTCGTCCCGAAGTTTACCCCAAACATCTAACAATTATGAAAAACTCTTATGACTAACCAACACAAATCAAACTTAAATCATCAAAATGTTACAAAATTTCACATAAAACATCAAAAACACAGTGCGACACTTCCTATCCCAATAAAAAAAAGAGCTTATGTCCCCGTAACCAACCTATATAACAAACTAACTAACATGCCTAAGCAAACAAATGAGGATACTTCTCCCTCATAGAAACTTCAGTCTCCCACGTAGCTTCCTCTACATCACGATTACACCATAAAACTTTTACCAACACTGTTTCACCATTTTGAGTCTGACGCACTTTCCTATCCAAAATATCTTTAGGCATTTCAACATACAACAACTGCTCATCTATCTCCACATGCTCAGGTTCTAGTACATGAGTAGGATCACACACATACTTTCTCAACTGCGAAACATGAAACACATTGTGGACTTTATCCAATGCTGGAGGTAATGCTAAACGATAAGCTACCTCACCAACTATGTCCAAAATCTCATATGGTCCAATAAATTTCTTGCTCAGCTTTCCTCTTTTCCCAAACCTCATCACACCTTTCATAGGAGATACCTTTAACAACACCTTGTCTCCCACAAAAAAAATTATCTCACTCCTCTTCAAATATGCGTAACTTTTCTGCCTATCTTGAGCACCATGCATCTTTTGGCAAATTATTTGAACTTGCTCAAAATTTTCCTGAATCATCTCCAGCCCTAGTACAACTGCATCAGATCTATCATCCCAACACACAAGACTCCTACACTTTCTCCCTTAAAAAGCTTCAAAAGGCGCCATGCCAATGCTAGCATGGTAGCTATTATTATACAAAAATTCTATCAAATCCAATCTTTCCTCCCATGATCTAATAAACTCCATTATACAGGCTCTTAACATATCCTCCAATGTCTGAAAAGTTCTTTTAGTCTGACCATCCATTGCTGGATGAAATGTTGTACTCATCTTCATCTGAGTTCCTTTCAAAGATTGTAACTCTTGCCAAAACTTAGATATAAACCTTGAATCACGATCAGAAACAATATCTTTTGGCACACCATGAAGCTTCACCATAAAGTTGACATATGCCTTGGCCAACTCAGCCTTACTCCAGGTATCTTTCATGGGAATAAAGTGAGCTGACTTTGTCAATCGATCCGTTATTTCCCTTTTGAGTTCTAAGAAAACCCACAATTAAATCCATAGAAATGCTCTACCATTTCCATTCAGGTACATCTAGGCATTGTACTTTTCCCTGAGGTCTCTTATGTTCTCCCTTTACTCTTTGGCATACCAGACATCGAGAGAAAAATTTAGCAACCTCCTTCTTCATCTTTGGCCACCAAAAGGTCTTCTTTAGGTCCTTATACAACTTATCCCCTCCAGGAAGCACATAATATGGCGTAGAATGAGCTTTAGTCAAAATCTTCAGTTTCAACTCCTCATTATCTGGCCCACACCGTATCCCATCAAATCTCAGGCTTCTATCATTAGCCACAGAAAATTGAGACTCCACTCCATTACCTACGGCTTTGCGCCACTTAGCTATTTTTGAATCCTCTTCTTGATTTTCCCTGATTTCGGCATACAGCTCTGGCTCCACGGTTAAATCCCCTATTGCATCTCCCTTACTTATCATGCAAATACTCATCCTTTCCATTTCTTCATGCAACTTCACCCTTGACATCGCAGTACATAAGGCATAAACTGTAACACCCACAATTTTCATTTACGGTCTTAAAGTAATTTAGTATTTTAATTAATGAAAATTATATTTAAATCTTATTTTTGGGTTAAAGTATATTTTTGAGTGTAATATTCATAAATATAATATTATTGTCCATCTTGACTGTATAGTAGCCTTAAGACGTATATTAAGTCATTTCCGACTCAATTGGAGTTGTTTTGGGCCTAGACATGTTAATGAACCCATATATTATCATTTTTCCACTAAAACGACACAAAACCCTCCATCTTCCCTAAGTTTTCAGCATTCCCCTCAAAAACAAACACCATTGTTGCTCATCTCCTTCCTCAACCATCAAATCTCCATATCTCCTTCAATACTTAACCAAATCAAGTGATTTTCGCGCCAAACTCTTTCTTATTTAGTTCTCTTTCTTCCTATGTAAGAAAGGAAGCGTTTTTATTCCTTTTCATGAAAAATACGAAACCCTAAGGGTTAATTCTTCAATTAACACATCTTATTTTGTATTTAGGTGAAGATTTGGAAGACCCGGAGGAAAGTAGCCATATTATTGAGGACCCTCTTGAAGACTAGGAAGCAAAAGGTAACGGTGATAGGTTACTCGACATTACTTTCGTTTTTGTGTTTATATATGCTTAGTTTCGGTGCTCATGTGTAAGAAAAATGATAAAGTTGCATGCTTTGCTGTAAATCATGTTTTGGTTATGAATTGGAATGCTTAATTTATGAGGATGATGAATGAATAAGTTGGTTTCATTTTTTATGTGTGATTATGCCCTATTTCACATGTCTAGTTTTTCTTGTCTCAAAAGTCATGAATTTATGAAGGTTTGGTTAACAATTTTGACTATGAAGGTTGCTAGAGTATACTACATGCTGCTTTTACGATCCATAGGTGTTTTCCGTCTCATAAGCATGCTAGAAATCCATGTAGAAATCATATTGTTGTGATGTTGGCTGATTTGCGTGCACAGTGGCCCATAGCCGGAGTACCGGGTACCCGTGGTTCACCCGGTAGGGGAGTTTTTGTATCAAATCTGTCATTTTTGAAGTGCACTGTCTCCCAGCCGGTGCCACTGCTGGCTGAGGAGTTTCTGTCAGTTTTGGTTGAATTTGTTTGGGCTGTTATCCCAGCCGGGAGACCGACCGGGAGATCCCTTACATTGTTTTTAGTATAATGCTTGTTGACCCAGCCGGTGGGCCGGCATCCGGGCCACTGTCGGCTGGGAACCTTTTGATCCTCTTTTGCATTTTTCTGATTGTGGCCTTGTGCCTAGCCAGTGCCTTGCCCGGCTGGGAGCTCTTGTTTCCCTATTTCTTTCCTTAATCACATGAAATGTCATATATTGTTCATATATGAGTCATCACATGTTATCTTTTGTTTACATTTCATTCTTCTATGTTTCTAATGATTGGAATTGACATAATGCCTCTTATTCTTGCTTAACTTATTTCCGCCCTACTTGTGCGGTGCTGGAAAGTACGGGTTTTTAGCCACTTGTACGGTGCTGGCAAGTGTGCGTTATCTCTTGGAACTTCCTCCCCTTTCGTGCGGTGCTGGCGATTGGGGTACTCGGCCGTAGCTTAGCGATCCAGTTTTGGGTGCGGTCTGCCGCATGTCGTGAGTCTGGATAGATATAGACTAGGACGTACCTAGCTAGTTGTTCTACCAAGGTAAAGTATATGTCTAGAGTAGTGAGAGTCGTTATATGTTTTGAATGAGTTGTTTATGCTATTTTCCTATTCGATTGCATACTTGTGTTTGCATGTTGGTGTCTCAGACATGTTTTAAAGGTAACCTCTGAGCCAGACACTAATGGTGAGATGCAAGCCTTTAGTTGCGATATGATTGGCGGGATTGATGTTCCCATCTGTAATTATGGTGAAATGCAAGCCATAAGTATGCATGTGACGTTAGTATCCACGTCTCGTGCATGTTTGCTAAAAGATTTCCAAAGTAATGGCTACGGTTTTCACTCACATGTACTATGTTGTTGGCCTCTTGATATCTATGTTATGTGACATCTATATTGGTTTATCGTCGTGACTTCATACGTGATGTTTTGGTCGGATTACCATATATGAATGTTCCATATGCCTCTGATCCTTGTCGATTCCACATGCTTATCACATGCTATAGTTCATATTTCTTATCATATGCTTAAGTTGATCGTGATTATAATGTATGCTTTATATGTTTAAAGTGCTTAACTATGTTCATTTCGATGTAATGTGATGCGAGAAGAACATACCACGTTTGTTTGGTCCAATGTTTGGATTAAATAGCTTGGTCCAACACTTACACACATTTTTTTTTTGAAGTTAAGATTAATAAGCTGAAGTCATTTCAGCAATTAAGTGTTTCAAGCTTATTTATTGTGAGCATTTAGAATGGATTATAAGTCTAATAAGTGTAGCACTTATTAGAGACTCTTAACTTGCTATTTGGCTGTTTAGGAGGTGTGTAACTCGCCTATATAAGGCCTGGTTTGCAGTGTTATTTTATCATTCATACAAGTTAAGAAATAAGAAAACTCTTGTTCTGTAGGGCGAAATCCCAAACAGCTCCAGTTAGTGTTCAACGCGTTTTCGAGCTCTAATCAGATCGTTATTAAATAGGTCTTGAATATCAATCACCCATTGTTCGAGTTATAGGTCTAACCCAAGCAAATCTCCCATTGGTTGGTTTTCTTCATAGATTGCAAAACAAATATCCTTGTTACTTTATTTCCTTTACAATATCAAAAATCACATAAAAATTACCAAAACCGTTAATTCAACAGGGAATCGTTTAAAAACAGACAGTTTACTCGACATGTTCAATTTGATAGTTTCCGCTGCAAACTCACGAGTTCTAATCTTTGAGCAGAATTTGTATCATAATGTGGCTGGGAGAACCTTTAGCTACTCCTCACTGACTGCGGCGTTCATGTTTACATGAATGACAGATTCGTGGAAGCTTATCTGGGGTTGGAAGACGTGTGGGCTAGCGAGTATTGCACCTTGGACCTAGTCTTTAGTATGCTAGACTTAGCCACCGTACTTTGTTTTATTCGTGGAATATCTTTTCCCCAAAACCCACTTTGTAGTTGTACTTCCGTACTTTCATTTCCGCTTGTTTGTATTTTGAACCCGCGCTTTGTTTCAAATAACTTTATGTTTAAAAGTTTTAAAAACCTCGTATATTCCGCTGCGATTTCAATCGTTTGTTACGTTTATAGAGGGGGTTCACAGTTGGTATCAGAGCATTAATGCTCCCGACGCACACACGTGTACCCCAACATTAAAAACCTAAAACCTCAACTTGACCTTGAAATAATGAATGAGACATGGGTAGAACTAAGGACCTAAGCTGGTAGTCTATTTGTTTATGGTACTTGGTAGGTTCTAACTTGTTTGATCTTTTGCCTTAAGAAGATGTGATAGGTCGTCGATAACCTATGCAAAAATAAATACCCTAAGTACAACAAAAGTAATGTAGTATATAGGGGTCGA
>VHZZ01026206.1:16217-26808 GCA_009801015.1 Silene noctiflora | reverse complement strand
TAAACACCAAACAGCGGCAGTATCGATATTCTAATAAAAGCGGCATATTAACAAACATATTTAGCATGAAAATGTATCAAATAGTCACAAAAGGGTGTCGTAAAAGTGTATATAATTGAGACTCATCAAATCTCATGGAGAACTATTGCTGAAACTAGTTTGATTCCGACACAAATTTCATGGATAGTTCTGAAGAGAGGGAATAAATCCAACCAATTCTTGTTTTTCAGCACTTCATTCTTGCTGAAACTGGTTTGATTCCGACACAAATCTCATGGATAGCTCAGTGCTGCATTTTGCGCGCTATCTCAGGTCTATTGCAGAAGAAAGATATACCCTGACAGTTTGGCAGAAGCTTCTTTCATTTCACAATAAAACCCCAGTTGACCTAGTAGGCATACCATTTCCATATACTTTGACAGAAGCTTCTCTCATTGAAGATTTTGGCCATTGATCAATTGGCCAAATAATCAAGGATCTTGGATTTCTCCTAAGAATAAAAAGAGCACCTGCCTTCGGAGTGCGCGGTGCTTCGTCTTCTTCACCGAAAAAAGCCACCTGGATGCAACAATTATAATTAGAAAATCCACCAACATAAGTGTTAGGCATAACTAATTGATAAAAATACATGATGCTCACCCTTGAACCATCGTTCTTGGGATGATATTTTCTAGCTGGAAGCCTGATTCGCCTTTGAGACGTGTACCGTGATGTTAACAAGGATGATACGCTGACAGGGGTAGGTTTGTCAACAACCTGGCAAAGTAAAAAAATACAAATATCACCGGTCTTGCATTAATTGTCACTATGTAGACACTAGACTAGTTATTGATCAAAGATGTCAATGCTTATAGGCATGCTGGAAATTCCATATTGAATTGATGGTGATGTTCTAGTGTTCCCAATTGACATATGGGGCATTGCAGGGAGGGTCCCAAAAGGATTGGTGATGACAATTGGTTGTTGAGTTGCTCAGTTCAGGATTCCAGAGCCACTGCATGAAATGAAAACAAGTTAAGACTCTCAACTATGTCCACGCACTACTCTGAATTAATCCATAATTAACAGCAGGTAAGAAACTTAGATTATCAGCTTCCTTCCACTTGAATGTGTCCTTGTCATCCTTGTCGCCCAGTAACTCCCACAATAAAATCAAATTATTCCTACTTTTTGGAGCAATCCTTGCATACGCCGTAAATCACTCGGTCCAAGCCAATTACTGTTATACACTGTCATAATAGTTGATTAGCTTGGATGTCCAAGCAACTCCATTTTTAGCTCCATTGACTTGCTCTAAGATTTCTTCTTTTATCGTCTCTAATCAGTCACGCTTGGACTAAACTCACGAGGAGAATCAATTAAGGGATGGCAAAGAAAATATCGAGAAACTGGAAATTCTGAGCCAAACCAAAATAAAAAGTAGTGAATGGATGAAAAGTAGTCCCATTGACTTACACTCGTTTGTTTGAGGAGATTGTGTCGGCGTCGATTGGTAGCGGAGATTATATCGGCGTCTATTGGTAGTGGAGATTGTGGCAGCGTCGATTGGTAGTGTATGGAGGAGCCGTCGGCGCGGGGATGGAGGTAAGGAGAGGTGGTCGGCGCATGGTGGGTGGGGGTGGTGCCGGTCCAGGGAACCAGATCCAGTGAGTTTCTCATTTTTGGAGTTTTTCATACTCTTCTCTCTTGGTGTTTGGTGGGGTGAGAAATGGGAAGGGTAGACTCGGGAAAAAAAAATGCGCGGGACTGAGTAAATTAGTGCGCGGGATTTTGCAATTGCATAAAATTACAATAAAGGGTTTATGACTTCAACGCTCCGTACTAGATATAATTAACTTTGTAAAATACTCTTATTTACTTGTATTAAATCAAGTATTTTAACCTATGACACAAAATGGCCCATACTCGAAAATAATTCGCTTCAAAGTGAGCAAACCTAAATCCGACAATTTGATGTCTGATACTGACCCATAATTCGAAATGAACCGACATTAGGTTAATCAAGATTCGAGTCGATTTTGAGTGAGGTCGGGTCAATTCGGATTTCAGGTCATATTTGAATAAGGCAACCTGCAGGGCTGAAGTCAACCTTATCAAATTAAGTCGGCTTTTCTAGGTGTGACAACTCTCTTTGTATTTTTTTTTTTATCACGAGTCACTCGTCGAAATCACTCAAATTTCTCAACCTTCTCCAACCATCAAATCTAACGTTAACAACCAATGCATCACTAGCAATAGAGGTTCATCAAAAGTTTGTAAGATGATGTGTCTATTATTTTAGAGGTTTGTCTATAAACTCCTCTATTATTGGACATGGGTGTTGCGGTTCATGAATGAGAGGGGTTACAATATTGTATCCAAGTTTGTGGAGACAGAATGTGAGAGAATAAATAGTATAGTGGGCCATGTTACGAAACTTGATTGTCAAGTTTTGTCCTATGTTGTGCATGTTTTGTCTAAATTTTTGTAGCTTTCTCAACAAGAACGCGTGGATGTCGCCTTTGGGGGTTGCTCAGTTGTTTGACTTCTTGTCGCTTCGTCACAGGTAGGTTTTTGTCTCTTGGTGGTTTACTAATTTCTTGGAAAACTAAAGAGGAAGTTGTTGTGTCCTAACCATCCGTGGAGGCCGAGTACAAAGCCGTGGCAGCTGCCATTGTTTGTGAGCTTAAATAGTTCATGGGTCTCCTTTTGTGTTTAGATGTGCTTGTGCGTCTTTTTTTGTGCGCTTGTATTGTGATAGTCAAGTTGTTATATACCTTGTGCAAAACCCATTTTTCAAGAACGGATTAAGCGCATTAAAATTGATTGTCACTTTGTGCGTGATGCCATAACTGATGGACTTGTTAACCCACTCTATGTTTCCACTCGCGAACAAGTTATTGATATCTTTACAAAGGCTTTAGGTAAACCGTAGTTTGATCATCTCCTTCACAAGTTGAGTATTCTTGATTTACATGCTCTAGTTTGAAGGGATATTAAAATGAATCGTATTATGTTATGTTATTATATATTGAGCCGTATTAGATCGATATAATTATGCTTGTAATCCGATAAATATGTCAGCGTATCGTAATGAGAAAATAAACCAAGCTTTAACCTTACATTATCTTAACACAAGGCTTGACAACTTGTAATAACAATTTAGTTATAATTCATTTTAGGAGCTTTTTTTATTTCTTCTTATATCTTGTTTTGTTACACACTTAATAATTTATAAATATACAAACACCTGCTATGGTAGACATCATCACTTACATTTTAAGCCATCATGTTTACCTATAAATGCTACTTTAGCATTTTCACAAATAGCCAAATGACTAAATAATTTTCCTATTAATGCTTTTCCTGTATACTTGAGATCAATGTCAGCTATTTCAATACCCTCACAAGGATTTGTTTTGCTGCAACTGAATGAAACTGCTATACCCGAAATGGTTGTACCCGTTATGTTCTTGAAGTGGATATTACTCACTTTCGCCGTATGAGGCTGTCAAACAAATTTAAACCAAATGCTTTAGATCATACCAAAATATAAGAAAAACACTACAAGAATTCAGGATTCGGACGACTAACCTTGTCAGGTGTAGGGAGGTAATCTTGTTTGATAGTTATGGCAGTATGTACTTGGTCCATCACCAAATCCTCAAAGTTTATGTCACTTACTTGACCGAGTGCTGATTGTGGACGAGGGTTGATCGTAACAGCAGATTTTGTTCCTTTGAATGTGCATTTGGTTACTTTTACTTGGTTAATGTTATAGTCCGGGGTAACATGAGGCTGGGCTCCGACACTGAAAGAAAAACCGGCCACATACGTAGATACTCAGTAAATCTCCCTTGCTTGAGAGTTGAGACGGTATTAAAAAAGATACGAGTAGTTGATACAGAAATAAATATACCGAATGCCATGTCCGTTGATGCAAGTGAGTCCAGTAACGGTCACACCTTTGGAACCACCAGATACGGTAAGACAAGCATCTCCGGTTTTAATTTGACTATTAGTTACCGCAACCAAACTTGACATACTTATGAAAATGGCATCGGAGCGAGTGACAGGTCTCATATTCTTAGCTTCAAAGTTGACATTAGTAATAGACACATCATGACTACTATCAACCAACACATGAAATGCCTCTGGATTCAAGGATCGTATCCCACTCATTTCGAACTTTGCCACCTTCAGAAGCGAGATGCTCTGCAGTGTACGTATTACCAAGTGTGTGTATGTTAGTCGATTGACAATTGTTAATTAAACTCTGAATTAAAATGCTTTGGTAAAAAAAAAAAAAAAACATTATAACTTACAGGCATGATATCCATGTACACAAATGGTTTCTCAAGGTCCATAGGAGTGACCGTGGAAGAAGGTCGTGTAGCGTCAATGGAGCCAACACCAACGAGTTTAGCACCCTCGACTTCTTGGAAAACTATGAGTTGGTTGTTTGGAAATTGACTAACATCCGGATCCGCAACAATGTTTCCTTGTAGTTCTACGGTTACGCTACATTGACATGGCCCGGCAAACACCACTTGTGCCACCGCAAATGTTCCTTTAGGTATTAATACGGTTGATGCCCCAATGCTATTGCAAGCCTTTTGCCATGCTTGTATAAATGCCTGTAGACATATTTTTCAATTTATGAAATGTTATGTTTTAGGTTTTTTTTATTAAAATTAGTGAGTGGACATCGAGCCAGGATGGGTCGAGTAGGGCGTGGGCCAGACCTTGCCACCATGGCCAAGCCTGGGACCGACCCATATGAGGTCCCAAGACCGGCTCTTTAGGGGGTGGCAAGGACAGACCTTACCATTTTTAAATTTTTTCTTACATGTCAATCGACCCGAGCTCTCAAAATTGGAGGTCGAGTCCGGCCAAGGTCGCAGACCATGACCTGCCGAGCTGTTTTGTGGGCTCACGGATTGGTCAAAAGTCGGTCCAAGAGTTGGGTCAAACCATGATGGGTTAGACTGTCACGCATTATAGCGCAATTCTATTTTTATTTTTTTTGGAATAATATACTAAATTTTATGTTTATTTTGTTCAAGCTTCCTATACAAACAATAAAAGTAAAATGAAAACATAAAAATTTTACCATTCCGATACTTGATTCACCGTCTTCATTGTACTCGGGTTTGCCATCGCCCTTGGCTCCAAATTTGGTAACATCAAAAACAGTTGGTGCACTAGAAACAAGCCTAATAGCTTTTGCATGACATAAGAAGAAAATAAACCCTAAAACAAGGGATATGTTTTTGCTAGATAATTTTGTTCTACTCATCATTTTTCTCTTTTAGAAATCACAAAATGAAAAAGTGATTGATAAATACAATTATAATTAATGATTTTGCTAATTTTGCAAGGACAGCTAACTAACATTGTTGGTTATTATTATCATTAGTTATAGTTAATTGGTTTTTATGTCTATTATTAATCCTTATTTTGAGGTTAAGAGGTTTGTTCGGCTTTTTCTTAATTTTAGTCTTAATTATGTCCTAGAATTTCAATGAGGTTGCACTCGTGACAAAACAAATGTTTATGTTGGTATTTTAACTTGTCATTTATTTGAGTATTTATTTTTCCTTTTCCTTTTACTATTATTAGAAATCCACATTGATTAAAACAGAATAAAAACTAGTAAAATATTTTTAGTTAGTAAGATGAGGGAATCTAGCTAGTAGAAAAAGGGTATCACTTGCTACCCAAATTTCCAATTTTTTTTTTTTTTTTTTTTTTAAGATTATCGATTTTTGCTACCCAAAATTCTTAAATATGAACCTTAATTAACATAAGTATAAAACAATATAATGAAAATTCACTAGCCTGAAATTTTATTTCTAGGTTCGCCCCTGATTATAATAAGGTGTATGTTTCTAGCTAATTTGACTTCCTGCTAATGACATCTATCTAAACCAAAAAGACGGAGAAAATTTGTAATTATAACTTTTAGTTCACAAATTCTCGTTGAAGACGGACACTATCCGTCACAAGCTAAAGACGGATAGTACCTTTCTCATAATATGCAAGTGGCATTATCCATGGGGTGCTCTATTTCTCCCTCACTTATCCTCCCACTTGCTTTATTGTAAGAGAGGCACTATCCGTCTTCAGCTTGTGACGGATGGTGTCTGTCACAAGCAAGACGTTTTGCTTTTAGTTTTATATAGTGTCTTGTATTTAGTAGGATCAAGTATTAATGTATTATTATCCTATGTTTAAATAATATGTATATGTTTGAATCTCTTTTTGTTATTGTAATGTCTGAATTTAAATCGTATTTAAAATTCGTACGTACGATTAAAAGTTTTAACCCTAGATAGAATTCTAGAATTTGAATATAGCTTAGTCAAGATAAACTCGTTAAATTTCACAAACAATACAACTTGTCTAATTTTTTTTGGTGACTAATGCAACAAGTTTAATAGTCATAAAGTAGCACTCCGTAGTAATAATAAAAAGCAGAGCCACTCTTGTTACATGATCAAGGGGCTCCAGCATTCTCGATCCTAACGCACTAATTACACTTGCTAGGAAGAGGACTGATAATAATTAAGCCTTAATAAGATATACTTAAAGGGAGATATGCCCTTAAAAGTAAGGGTAAGTACCCTTAGACAAGGGACTTGTTTAGAGTTGGCCAAAGGAATGAGCCAAGTAAGCCAAGGCACCCACAAGAGGAGCAGTCATATAAGTGGCAGGCTCTGATTGCTCGTAATTGGTCCGTTGATCCTCAAACCCGTCATGGAAGTCAGGCCCGCCTACAATAGCCCCTACAAGAACATTAGGGTTGGGTGACTGCGAGTGCATCATGTCGAAGCCTGCTGAGCATTGAATCTTCTGAGGGTGGTTTGCAATGGAAGGTAGGGATGATCCTCGGTGATGGATTCTCTGTGGGTATTTTGGACCATATCCGACCATGTAGGACATTTTCAGTGGGTTCGACCCGAGTATATAGTCCACCTGTTGTTGTAATCATTTAACAGCAGAGTAACTTAAAATCAGCAAACAAATTGTACTGGTTAACTACATACTGCGAATTGTATTACTCGTATCTTGCGATTTTTGTCGATTTTTAATCAGTCTAGGAGAAACGAAGAATACTCGCTACTGGAAATAAGAAAATTAAGGGATAGATAAGTAAGTTGTAGTCGTAGTGGTAGAGAAGTGCAGAGAACATGTGTTGTGGACGATGCAAGTACCTGCTGCTTAGCAATGGTTCTGAGAGTTCTGGGAGTAATAATGGTACCACCACATGAGACTGTCATACGAGAAGCCTTGAGGTACTTTGCATATGTTAAGAGCAGGAACGATGTTGATGTTACATATTGCATGTTACTGTCACTCATCTTGAACAACAGTCCTCCTGCATGCCACCCATTTAATAACCGTTAGTAAATGCCAATTTCATGATTCTCTTTTGACTTTTGTTGTCAAACAATATCATTTAAACCCATTAAATTATACCCTACGTATAAGGGGTATTTGGTAAAGTAACGTTTAAAATCTAAGCAATTTAGTAGTAAAGTCAAATGAGAACAATATTGTATTTACCCGGAGTGTATTGGGCGGAGGAGGAAGGAGCACCAGGAATGAGGGAACATATGTAGCTATCCGAATGGCCTTTGTACTCATGGAGTGCTTGCATTCTTTGAACCATGAAGGACTGACAATATTTACCAAGTTAGATAAAATTATGTTGCAAAAATCAAAAGCTGTGAGAATCCCTATCCAATACGCCTCCCTTCAAATCCAAGCGTTCCAATCGCGAGATTTTAAAATTTCAGAACAGATGGATCTCAAGGGAGCGAGTAAAGGAAGAATCTAAATCGCTCTTATTGGGGAAGAAAGTACCTTGGAGAGAAGCATTCTGGCACCAACATGCTTATTGTCCCAACCAAAGGTAAAATCTTCCTCAGAAGCACCAAGGACTTGGCCATTTCTTTGAATGTAATTAAGGTACATTGTGTTCCTAGTTGCCCTATGGAGCCATGTTGCTCCCCATAATAGCTCATCCTTTATCCAACCAAACATAAATTAAGAATATCACCCACTAATTTTAAGCTACCATGCATCAATATGTAATAATTTTCATGCTAATTATTATTACCTCGTAACCCGAGTACGAGCAATAGAATGGACAAACATCATCCTTGAGACCATCACTGTAGGATCCTCTGTACTTATCAGCAAACTCAAATACCTAATTTTTCCATTAACATCAAAATTTCCAAGTCAAATTTTACCGTCTTATTCTATAATTTGTGAATAGTCATTATTATATTTGGCGATAACTTTTTAAATTATTTTTTTGGCTTTTGATGAGATGAGGACCAGTAATTTTTGACTATGAAAAAGGTGAGGAATGTTTAGATAAACTAAAAGAAAAACGGCAGCGAAATTAGAGGAGTGATTTAAGAAAGTACGCTAATGGCACGGTCAAGGAGGGTTCTAGAGTAAGCAGGATCACTCCTCCTGAAAACCATGGAAG
The DNA here is from genome assembly GCA_009801015.1 of Silene noctiflora. Classification (NCBI taxonomy): domain Eukaryota; kingdom Viridiplantae; phylum Streptophyta; class Magnoliopsida; order Caryophyllales; family Caryophyllaceae; genus Silene; species Silene noctiflora. Next base: position 18,323 of record VHZZ01026206.1, on the reverse strand, counting down.
CGGCGGCTAAAGCAGCAGCAGTTTCAGCAGCCACCTCAGTTCCAGGGGTATTCTTGTCAACTTTATACACATTTCTTGGTGTGTCCATGTCTTCTGGTCTCTCCCAGCAAGAATGGTCCTGTTGTGCATTACCCACCTGACCATTCCCCCACAACATTTTACCAATTTAGTGATCGGAAATGATTTGGGGTCGGCAAACATGAACCAGGAGTCGAAAATATATATACCTGAACATAGATGGTATCAGGTTGGACAGTGGCCTTGAGGAGGTAATCAGTACCCCAACGGACCGCCTGCTTGGCGTTTTGGAGTTCGGATTTCATAACGCCGCCAAATTCAAGGACACTCCATGACAACATTGTTGTTGTGAATGCCATTGGAAATCCAAACTTGACATTGTCCCCTGCATCATAGTACCCTCCTTCCAAATCTACCTGCATTTTCAATTCCCATTTCAAAATGTTAAAAAAAACCCTGTAAGCTTACCCTAACAAGTCGCACAAATTATAGTGTAAGACTGTCATACGGTGCAACCACGGTAAAAAAAAGGTGACACTTTTATGTTCAAACAGTTATTACTTTTTATTATTCTAAAATGACAACTTTTTAAAGCGGTCACTTTTTAAAGTAAAATTGTCGCAAACAATAACAACTAAGCAAGTCGAGGTTTGTAACACGAATTAGAATAAAACCCACAAAAGAAGGAATTAGCTTAGCTAATACTCTGTAATTAACACAAACAAGTTGAGTAATGAAAGCGAGAAAAAGAAGAAAAGTAGAAAACATACATTGGCATCAGAACCATCAGAAAGACCAGAATCCTTCCTCCAAGTCATCCTTTGGTTAGGAGGGAGTTTTCCAGAGCGTTGTCCTTCAAAATAGAGAATAGATTTAGTGAGAGCATCTCTGTAGTTATGGGAAGCGTAGTGGCCGGGACGGTGAGAGCTTGGGTGAAAAGGGTAGGCATTGCTTAGGAGAAATGTTGTCAAAATGCAGAGTATTATGAAGAAAACATAGGTTGAAGAAGAAGAAGAAGAAGAAGAAGCCATTGTTGCTGTTTTTGGAGGGAAAAGAAAGTTTTGTTTTTTGGGAAGGAGATGGGGTGAGAAAAGGGTAGTGTGAAATTGACTTGTTTCACCTTCCCAACTGGAAAAACGGACGACGGTTATTGAGTGGGTAGTGGAAACTGAAAGGGTTGCTTGGGTATTTATAGAGGGAATAAGTGGGGTTAGTAAATTGTAAATCTACTTTCCAAGTGTTCAAAACCAAAACAAAATTTGTAAATGTTTTCAGTTTTGTTTTTTATTAACGGGAAAAAGAAATCTATTTCGCAGATATATTCCGTAACAAGGTTTTGAGTTGGCAATTATTTACCCGATGTGAGAATACGATACAAACCCGATACGAAATACTAGCAGGTTATGGTTCATATGTTGCCGCTCAATTATGTAATTGAGTTAATATGGATATGACACGAAAGTTATACGAGTTAGGTTAGGGTTTGAAATTTTTCCGATAAAAACCCGAAAGGGCCAACACGAATAACCGATTTTACTTAAAAAGGTCATGATTTTGTTAGGGCAACTCGATAAACTAGCCAACCGGTTTAAGATAAGAATTTTAATCATTAGTTTTGAGTTAATGAGTTATAAAGCTTAGTTGGATTAATAAGGTCAACGTGTTAAACTTGCTAAGTTGGTTGGGTTGGCCAAATGACCAAATTGGTAAAAAAAATGGGAGTAAAGTGACAAATTGGTAAAAAAAAATTAAGCAAGGTGACAAATTGGTAAAAAAAAATGGAGGGTAAGTGACAAATTGGTAAAACAACATTCCGAGAGGACAATTTCACATAAAATAAAATACGCGATAATATTACAAAAAAAATTAGTTAACGAAAAAAATTGCTTTTTCGAATAAGTAAAAAAAATTAATCAACTTTTATGTGATTTTTTGTATTCAGGATTATTCGTTAAAAAATATTGTAAGTTATTAAGACATTTTTTTTTTGTATTTCTTTTATGTTCAATTTTCAAGGAAAATTAAGATTTTCTTATATTTGAAAATAGTCCCACCTATTTTCTAATTTCTTCTCATTTCCTTTTTTTA
>VHZZ01026203.1:14967-25048 GCA_009801015.1 Silene noctiflora | reverse complement strand
CAAAAGGCACTCAAGCAAGCTCAGAACTGATCCTCTACGAATCCACCTCCTATACAAACATATAATCACACATCATAACCCTATTACCAGAACCCCCAATTAACTCCCATAACCTCCAATTAGGGTTTAACTAACATTAACGAAAAGACACAAAAACAGTATGTGGAAATTACCCTCGAGACAAGGAACAAGATTACGCAATCGACACTGAAAACCACCGACTCAAGCTCCGGGATTTGCAAATAACGCGGATGAACAATGTAACGATCCCTTAAGAGGTTTTGTGAAAGTTTTGTATTATGAATATTGAAAAAGAYGTCGGTTGTGATTAATTATTAAACTCGCGTTATTAACAAAACCTAACTTAACCGGCCCGAGATATCAACCTACTCGATCAAGTAAGAAGGCTACTCGATCGAGTGGCCCTTACTCAATCGAGTCCCCATAGTACTCRATCGAGTACCAAACACACAGACCCTGACTCTAAAAGACATAAACTTACTCGACCGAGTAAGTCCTACTCGATCGAGTCACCAGAGGCAGGGAAACCGTAGTATTACACATAATCATTTCTATCTTCTCCTTATCTCTCCAAACTCTCCCCCTTCTCTTTAAAACCCTCATAAACACTTTTATATGGGATTCAAGCTCAGTCTAAGGGATTGTTCACCTTGCTCTTCATTCCATTCACCTTGTAAGTTGAGATTTATCTTTCTCTAGTAGTATGAACCCTAATTTTTGGGGGATTTTACTTGGGTTGTTTAATTAGTAATTAGTAGGTATATATGGGTAATAATAAGGGGTTTTGTATTGTGTTATAGTGTAGGACGATTTGTGGTAGTTATTATGTGATATTGTAGGATGAGACGGTCTTATGAGACGAATCTTGCTTATTAATTGGATTGCTTGTGATGAATGCTAAAAGGTAGGTTAATCCTACTTGGTTTCAATTAGTGTAAATGGTTGCATATGTTATTGTTGCGTTGTTATTGCATTACAACATGGTGTTGGGACTAAATGTGGCTAGTCTCATAATAGTGTTGATGTTTCATGATGGCACGATGATGAATGGTTATTGTTGGTCCATGATAACATTTGATTATATTGTAACATGTTAATTGTGAAGCATGTCTTGAGGTATCTATTGATTGTTGGCATACATGAGTACTCGGCATAGTTAGTATCCGCTGCATATGAGAAAGAGGCATGTTTGATGGTTATTACATTTATGAAAAGATGTGTTGCTATACATTGTATTGCGTATTGTGTTATATATATATTGTGGGTGATGTTGGCGGAGTTGTGGAGGCGGTAATTGTTCTTACGGAAACGTGAGGCGGTTGAGAGACCGTATCGTATAATTTTGCTCAACCCTAACTGCAATGGCAACATCTTCGGATCATCACATGAAATATGCATATGTAAATTCTTGGTTAAGACTGTTCCATAGTACTTATCTTTATATTTGTGAAAATTGTGCATACGTAAATTCTTGGTTAACACCGTTCTAAGTTAATATGGAATTTATAACAGACTTAAATAAGATAAAAATAAAAGAAGGATTTGTTCAATTTTACTTGCGGTATAACCCGAGATAAATCCATGGGAAAAAGTTTTGGTACGCGACATGTGAGCCTTCTTAAGATTGTATGTTGGATCCAATTGGTTATATACCGTATTCCTGTCTCGTCCTTATTTTTCCCTTGTACATCTTTGAATCTTGCCCAAGTTGTTTCCCAAGTGTCATTTTTGATTGGGAGAGGGAGTTTTCACATAAGGTTCTTCATTTTGAAATGTTTTTTCTTAAGGAATATCAAAGCTTATATTAATATTCATACTTTCTTATGTTTCATAAATAGAGTACACACTTACTATATCTTGGATCTTACTTTATTTTCATTTATTTTTCTATAAATTATAGTATATTAAAAATTTCAAAAGTTCGAAAATTAATCTCAATAAACATAAAAAAATTTGGATCTGATTTTGTTTTTGGCTTTTTCAAGCAAGTCATGTAAATCGGTCATGGTAAAGTCTAATAAAAATTTAAGTTATGAAATGTCGGTCTTATAATTATGCGAAAAAACAAATATTTAAGCGTGGAAAGTAGGGTTAAATCGATTAGGTATTAAGTAAAGAACTGACTTAAGCATTTGAGGGAGTTTCCTCAAAACCTTTTGAGATTAGCATTGTTACTTGCTTTCAGGTAGCTGCATCGGAGAGTAAGACAAAGATTAGGACCTCAGTCCGCACAAAATCAGTCAACAAACTCGGCTTAATATATTATCAATCTTTATTAGTCTCGTGTAAAACATTAAGAACAAAGTTATTTTACTCGAAACATTATTCATCTTTATTCAATTTAGTTTAGTTCATCTCAACCTCATTCAACTCAACTCAATTTAATTAAATCCCACTAGTTTTAGGTTTTCGGTCGAAAAGAACATGGCCTAAGTACACAATAATCATATGAGAAAAGATTTTTATGAAATATTAAAAGATAAAATCTTTGTTACCAGAAAAAACATGAAAAAAATTCTCGCATATGAATTCTTAGTATATCCTTGAAATATACTCGATATAGGTTAAAAATTCCATAATCCACAATACTTGTATAATACCGTATACAAGTAAGTCATTCCAATTAGTCTCACTTAGTAAAACCGTCTTAGTTTCAGATTCTTTTTTTCCACCTACATTTTAATCAGATATAAGAATCGTATTAAGTTAATAACTGATAAATTCATTTTTATTCCATTTCTTAATTTTCATAATATAATACTTAAAATCCCATCGCAATCAAATCTAATCCAACAATCATAACTTGTTAAGGACGTCCTTAGACCAAAAGGGGGCAGAAATCATGGGGGGATATCGTACAGGCAGATAGAGTATTTGTATGTAAGTTTTTCTCGGGTGTATTTATTATAAGTTTGCGATGGGTTAAGTATTACTCATGTGAATAGATAAGACAAAATAAATTATTATTTTTTAGACATGCTTTTGTCTTATCTACCATTTAAGTAGTTCTTAACTCGTTGCAATCTTACGATGGATATGGCCATTATAAATGAGAATTTGTCGATGAGTATATGACATACATCTCCGATTAAAAAGAGTCAAAGTGAAACCGCGTCGAAAATGAAATCTTGACATTTCTGCCAAACTCACATGTTACCCCCTCATTGTTTTTAAAAAAACCATTAATTATTCTATCCACCCATACCCACTCCCCCCAATCCCCATCCTCCAAATAAAACAAGAATATCAAAACCCCGACAAATATTGGCGCTTGTCTTCATTTCAATCTTCTTCCTCACGCATTTCACCTCCTAACTAATTTAATCAAATACATCAACTTGAACGATTTCTTGTTTCCTCAACTCTCGTTGAAATTCACTCTTCTTTTTCTCATTTACTGTTTTCTTGTTCATTCCTGCATAAGAAATTAAAATTACCGGGTTTTGTCTAAAAAAAATGGAGGGGAGTGATGATAAACGAAGAGTTGATTCATCATTTGCGAATTGTTCATCATCACCTGTTGTTAATCAAGGTAATAATAATATGTTGGAGGGTAATTATGGTAGAAGGGCAGTTGGTATACCACCTTCACACCCACATTCTCACTTTACTGGGCCGGTTAAATTGGATGGTGAAGGTGATGGTCAGAAACCGTCTCATTCGCGGTCGCTTTCGCAACCGTCATTCTTGTCTTTTGACCAGTTGCCTCCTTTGAGTCCTAGTATGTTTAGGGAGTCTAATACGACGCCGTTTGATAGGGGTTTGAATGAGGTTAACAATGTGCAGGGTTTGTCATTGCCACCCAGGAGAGGAGGACATAGGAGGTCTAGTAGTGATATACCATTAGGGTTTGATGTCTCTACTCAGTCGCAATTTTCGCAACCTGAAAAGCCGGCGCAGTTGGTGTTGAAACGCGAGGTTGAGTTGGGCAGTGATGCTGCTGCTGCTGCTGGGATGGGAAAGGGTGAACTTATTGATGATTTGTTCTCGGTTTATATGAATTTTGATGGGATTGATGCGTTGAATTCGTCTAGTATGGAGGATAAGGATAGTCGGGCTAGTGGTACGAGGACTAATGAGAGTAGTGAGAATGAAGTTGAAAGTAGTGGGATTTCGAGTAATTCGATTGAAAGGAGGGAGACCGTTAAAAGGAGTTCTCGTGGAGATATTGGTCCTACAGGCAGACATTCTAGGAGCCTGTCAATGGATAGTTTTATGGGGAATTTGAACTTAAATGATGAGTTGTCTCGGATTCCTCCATCTCCTGGTATTCCGTCTTCTCACCACTCTCGGAACAACTCTATGGATGGTAGCACTAGCATGTTCAGGTTGGAGTTTGACAATGGGGAATTTAGTCCTGAAGAACTGAAGAAGATCATGGCGAATGAGAAATTAGCAGAGGTTGCTAGGGTGGACCCAAAACGTGTAAAAAGGTCTTGAACTGCAACTTTTATTTCAGCTTAAAAGCTAATATCATTGTTTTACATGCGAGACCAACCTACAACCCCGTAATTAAATGAAGGATACATAAAGATTTGTGTTGGTCTCACCTATGAGACATTGAGACCCTCTCATATTAGGGCGACTTCCCTAAAATTAAACAGGAAATATGTAAAAATGTGAATTTGTTGGCAGTTGTGAGATCACTAAATTCACTGATCTTTAGTTCACTATACTCTGTTTCTTGATCTTCAGGATCTTGGCCAATCGTGTATCCGCTGCTCGTTCCAAGGAAAGGAAAGTGAGATACATTTCTGAGTTGGAGTACAAGGTGCAAACGCTGCAAAGAGAAGCTACTTCATTGTCAGCACAATTGACTATTCTTCAGGTGCTTCTGAGAATGACTTGCCTGTGGTTGACTACTGTATTATTGATTTTATTTGCGTAGTTGGTCTCAGCCTATCAAAACTTTTTTTTCATATCCAGAGGGATTCTGTTGGTCTTGCCACTCAGAACAATGAATTGAGGTTTCGTCTTCAAGCTATGGAGCAACAGGCTCATCTGAGGGATGGTATGCGTTTTCCATGAGTCCTTTTTGAGTCATATACTCATACGTGATTAGTAATTGAATTCCGACTGCCTTGCATGCTATAGGTTCAAATCATGCACTGGTTTTACATCATGTGATTTGGGATGGTACATGTTAGGGCAACAGTAGGTTTCTCAGTAGCAAAAAATTGAGTTCTTAAGTAAGACAGCAGACAACATATGAACAAAAAGTGTTGTGATGTGTCTTAATAACCAGAACTGGGTGGCCTCCTAACTTAGTCCCACTGGACAATGTTGTTAATGGCCACCTAGAGTTTAATAACTCGGCGCCAGCTAGTAGGACATTGTAGAGTTTAAACTTTAAAGCAACAGAACAAATTCATGTGCAGATATGTGAGCTCTGTCGTGCTTTGACTGTCTGGATGAGGGTAATGGAATATAGGTCTTAAAATATTGGTTATTGGATTTGGTCAACCGCAAGGAGTCACGAATTGGTTCCAAGCATATTTGTGTCATGATATTTGCTTAAATTCTATATATCAAACACCCGATTTAGGCCTCATTGCATATGAGATGTGATGTACTCACATCGAATTAGGCTACTTGGGGAGATGATAGTGTCACACTTTAGTTTGTCCTCAGTAACCATGGAAACTCTACCTTTAGAATAATGTTAAGGCCCAACCCAATTTGCTCTTAGTGAAGGTGAGTGTAATAAATTGAAGTGTATGGGTAATGCTCATGTTGTATTTCTGCCCAGATGTAGTTGAAACCAGGGTTGACCTTCTTAATTATTTATGGGTCGGGTGATGATCCATACCTCACTGGAATGAGATATAAAAGCTCTGTATGGGGTACATAAATGTTCGGATATTTACATAAATATTCGGATATTTCTGACGTGTCTGACTAGAGTTTGGATTCAACAGCATACAGGTCTTTGCGTCACATTTGTTTACTTGAACATATCCAGTGACTTCTCGTGTTTGAAGTTCATTGACTCCTGATTTCCAGGACAGACTTGTTTGAAATATGTTAAAACTAAAATGAGTTATATAAACTTTACTATGGTTTTGGCAGTCTTAGTAGTTTAACGATTGTCTAGTCTGTTTTTCGTCCTAAATCTGAGATAGCTGCTGCAGTTACATGACACTATGTATCCATCCATTTCTTCCGAGGCAGAGATAGGAGTGTGTTAATTAGTCTGCTGAGTTCTTGGTTCAAGCTTTGTGAGAAGGCCTGGCAAAAGTCAACACGAATAACCTAACCCCAAGTAGTGGCGGAACCAGGATTTGAGCTTGGGGGGGGGGGGGGGGAATTTTAGGGGGGCGGATGGATAATAATATATGGTACACTTGAAAAAAAATCGAAAAATTTAACTAAACATTTCGAAAAAATCTTAACCTGACAACCCAAAAGCCAAACTGACCCAATCTGACCTGTAGCTAACCTGAACTTCCGTGGACCCGACCCTTGCCCATCCCACCTTTAAATGACTGGATCCGAGTTGACCCTAAATGACTCGTCGGAAACTACAGTTATGTTTATCTACCCAACTAATGACGAATCCTTTATACGTGCCCCAACTCTGACACAACTGACCTGACAAATAACACGCATATCTCCGAGATGATGACCTAATTCGATCCAACCAGTAGTACAATTTAATTCAAATGAACTGACGCTAACTGACCCTAGGAGTATGCAGCTGATTCACTTGTGATGTTTATTTGTAAGCCATTTTGCATGAGCAGAAGCTTAAAGCTTTTTGACTTTGCAGCTTTGAATGAGGCACTTGGAGCCGAATTCCAGCGTCTGAAGATTGCAGCTCAAATGAAAGGCATTTGGTCTCCCCAAGATCCCATGGCCAGTAATCGTGTATTTCAGATGCATCCCTCACAAAACATTCAGGAACAGGCAGATTCATCGCAGTCTGAGCATAGGCAGTCAGGACAATCTTAAAAAAGCAGTGACTTGTAGACGTTCATCAATTGATAGTGCTTTCTGCTTGTCAGAAAGTTTTTGGATGCTGGATCGCTAAAAGCGTACATAGCTCACATTTATGTCTATAGATGTCCGTTTACTTGAAATGTGATTATAACCTCCTATTCATTCAATCTTTTGTCAATTACAGTCATTTTTTTTGTCAATTGGCGATTTGGCAGTCAAGTTGCACTTGTAATACTGATGAGAAAGTTGATCCGTCACTTTTGGTTCACCTATGTAATTGTAGCTGTGCTGGTTAGTGTCGCCGAAACCTCATGGGGTTCCATATGATGTCGAATGCTAGAAAATTTGAGATCATATTTGTCGTGGTTAGTAAAAAAGCAACATTCGCTTATTTTTGTCGATGTGAAAATCAAATATAACGTCTAGTTTTAGATTCACATTTCTCCGTTAATGAGCCAACATTTTATGATTTAGCTCCGCCAGTCATTATGGCGTTGAAGGGATATGAACACAATCTTGCATCCATTGCATCGCCCTAAATTTTATTTTGATTTTAAATGTGGGTTTTTCTTATAAATTAAGTGTGTGTTTGACCTAAGTTGTAAAAGTGTTTTTAGACTCAAAAATACTTTTTGGCCAAATATATCATTTTCTAAAAGTTAAATAAAAAATTTCCAAAAGCTAAAACTCCATATTTTAAAGGCAGACTACACGTCCCTAAATTTTTTTATTTTTTCCAGTTTTGCCCTTCCCTCTAATAGATTAACTTAAAGTATAATTTATATATTGTATTAAAATCGATTCGTAAATGTAAGACCGTCTGTGTATTTGAAAATGCTATCGTCTCGTTTATAAAAAATATTATCCTCTCGGTATTTGAAAATCTTATCCTAACGATATCTGTAAATCTTATCGTCTCGGTTTGCGTATTTATTTTTCTATTTAATCTCCACAATCGACAACAACATTCACAAAATTATTAAAACCGCTTCAAATATCGTAAAAACTCAAAATAAAAGATCCGTAGCAAATATCTTAATTTACGAAAATGAGTGATAGTCCTTTTTATAATATGTTTTTTGAATCGTACGAAAATTCCGGTAATCGATTTCAAAACGATTGGAATGCCGAACAACATTATCGGTATAACGATCAACATTATAGTTACGATTATGGAGAGGGAAGTGGGTATGGTGACGGGAATAGCAATACGGGGCATTATTAGGAAATTTTGATGAGCAAGCTCAAAACACGCAACGAAATGAGGTAGTATTCGTTTTTAATGTTTTTTTCACGTTTTATTTTTTCGTAAAATAGTTCCAGAAATTTGTAGGTCGTTCATATTTACGTTATAGAGTATGCAATTATGTTAATTTTTTCGTAAAATATTTCCGGAAATTTTGAGCTCGTTTGATTTACATTGTAGATTACAAAAAAAAAAAAAAACGAAATAAGCGATATGCAAGAATTGGGCATGGGTTTCGTGTGAGATACACGATTCTGGCCTGTGTGTTTCATGTAAACTAGACGAAAATGACCTGTGTGTTTCGTGTAGATTAGACGAGATGGACCTGGTTTTCTCGCCTGTTATACATGAAAAGGGCCAGTCTGTTTCGTGTAGACTTGACGAAAATGGAGTTGTCTTGTGGAATTCACGAAATGAGCCAGACTGTTTCGTGTAATCCACCCGAAATAGCCCAGTCCCTTTCGTGTATTTAACACGATTTTTTTTTTTTTTTTTTTTTTTGTAATTTAATTTTATTTTGAATGTTTATTAATAATTAGGAAACTTGTCAAGAACATGGTGGAGACGGTGTAGATTATAATGAAAATTTTGTATTCGAATATGTCTTTAAAACCTTTGAAGAAGCATTTGATCGTTGTGACGAAGTAGCGTATGGGTTAGGCTTTCATTTGGTAAAGGCTAAATATCAAATGGAGAAGAGTCCTCCGTATAAACTAGTGAAATGTGAGAGATATGGAGCCTACGTAGCAAGGCTAAGCATCCGTGTAATCCTCAAAGAAAATCGATGACGAAAAAAATATGTGTCCTTTTGTGCTAAGATGATTCAAAAAGCGTCGGGTTTCTGGGTAGTTAAGCCAAAGTGCGGAGTTCACAATCACAAGTTCGGAATGTATCTAGAAGGTCATAGACGTAGAGCGGAACTGACGGAAGAACAAAGAGAATTGATTAAGCAGTACCTTCAGTCTCATGTTAAACCGGGGATGGTTAGACATGCGTTTACACTAAGGTATCCTGATCAACCTCCTCCGTTCTTGAAAAAAATTTATAATGAGAATGCTCAATTGAGTGCTAAGGAACGAGAGGGAAGAAACAGTGTGCAACATATGTTGCATTTATCTAACCAAGCGAATTACCTTAGTGATTTCATAAAAGATTCTGAAACAAAAGCACTTACACATGTTTGGTTTGCTTATCCGGACGGGGTAGAGATGTTTTGTAATACTCGGCATTTTCAGTATAGGGATACTCGGTAGAGTACAGGGTACTCGACCGAGTGTCCATCTGTGTTGGTCTGTCAGTACGCTGGAAGTTGGGGACTTGGTCGAGTGGCCTGCACTCGGTCGAGTGGCCTGCACTCGGTCAAGTGTCGTCTACTCGGTCGAGTGTCACTTACTCGACCGAGTGTCCGGTTAGTAACGGATTTTTGGCAAAAAGTATAAATATTAGGATGGGAAGCAGTAATTCATTACTTCACTTTAAAAACTAAAACCTAGACTCCGTTACTGCTTCTCCTTCTATTCTTCACTTCCGCGGCTTGAATCTAAGCAATTGTTGGGGTTTCTATGCGTCTTAAGATCGTATTCGCAAGGGTAAGTTTCTAATCGAGTCTTTTAATATGTAGTTTGAACCCTAATTTCTGATTTGGGGGTTTATTGAKGGGATTTTGTCTTATTGTATGCTTTAATTCGTTATAGGAGTAGAATTCGTAGAAGAGGATTTCTGATCTTTTGATTATTCCTGATTTGCTGATAAGGTAGGTTTTCCTACTCAGTCGTCTGAAGAATTATATGCATGTAATGTGGCGATTGTACTGTATGATATGATTATGTGATTGTGATGTTATTGTGATGGCGGAGTTGATATGGTGATTGTTGG
>VHZZ01026177.1:11712-23155 GCA_009801015.1 Silene noctiflora | reverse complement strand
AAACAACATTGTGTCCCGAATCCCCATCGCAACAGGAGTTCGGCACGGATTAGTCTCATTAAATCCTACTCCAACACAACTTATATTACATGCAATAGCAATGAAATCCACATCAATACTATTCTCATCACATTACTTATTCTCATATCCGTCTAACATACACACTTAAACATGCTATCAATTTCAAGCATCATTCACGCTCGTGCCACCTAATTATTCTTCGCACAGTTATACCGCATACACAAAACACGTTACTTTCAGGTTAAACACACTGTATACAACCATCATAACAAAACACTCGTCACACCATTTTACTCATTCGCAAGGTCTATAACACATTCATTACAYCSATTTCACCCATCATCATCAACACACTTCCCTTAAATCACATTAACAACATCACTACTCCTGACAAACTCATATTACTAAACCAAGCATTTCTCGTCACGCCCATGTACACACATACATCAAAACATATATACTATCTCCACATTAGACTCGAAACATGCCAACACTATTCCATGCACACACCTAGGACACGCACATCACTTCCCGACTCAATATCCCATCCGAGGTGACTGGCTTAAGCACATTGGGGCCAAGATTTTGGAATGAGGGCGCCTTCTCACCCAAAACCGATCACTGAGGGGCTCCCAACTTACATACACCAGGTTCATTTTTATTAGACTCACTACGTTCATTGGATTCATTGCTTACAGGTTCCAAAATCGTCGCTCTGATACCAGTTTGTAACACCCCCATCTACCAAGGAGCCTTAACAAGACCTTCCCCAACAAATAAGGGCGTTACCATCTCGGTTTCCCGAGGCAAGTAAGAATCAAATGCTGATGATAGAACATTTTAAAGTAATTTACATATGATTACAAGATATCGAAAGAAAAGTACAACTCATTGGACTATCATCTAAAGACTAAACCGTCGTGAGTCGTAGCAACTCGTCCCTCCGACTCCCAGCAAGACTTCCAAAGACAACCTGTCAAGACGGACTGCTCACCACACGGATCACGACAGACACAACACAAGAAACAACAAAGAAACACCACACACGATACTACTACTACTACTACTACTACTACTACTATTATTATACAAACATCAATTATTTTATCGTACAACTATCAATTATTACCAATTATTATTATCATTAATTACTATTTGCCCCGTCTTATTCTTTGCTTTATTTATTTAGTTACCGTCTTAATTAATTATTACTATAAAGCCTTTAATTAATTATTCAAATTACCTAAATTATTCATATAACCTTAGTTAAATTACGTGGTATTAAAAAGGACCACAGAGGATTCAATATTGGAGAAGTGATCTCTGTTAAAAGCCCTTAAAGATTGTTTAAGTTTCTTCAATTTAGTAACCACAACAAACATCTTGGTGCCTTGACAGTGAATATCCCACCAACAACTGAGTTGAGGAAGAAAAAGCTTAGATTTGCCCCCACATATTAAATAATTTAAAAGGTTTCACAAAATTTGAAGCCCCCATCTGTCTCTTGATTATACAAGGTGTGTGATCGAAATCCCCTTCAGGTAAAAAATGAGCATACATGTTGGTAGAGGTAATCCACTCATTATTAACAAGGGCTCTATCTAAACGAGTATAAACTCTTGTGACAACATCCTGCTTATTATTCAAGGTAAAGAACGATCCCACAGCAGGGCTATCCACAAATCCACACCCACTCACACAGTGATGAAAATCATCCATTTCAGCATCACTGGTATGACCCCCTAGTCTTTCTGCTGGTGAAAGTACACAGTTAAAATCACCACAGACAAGCCAGGGTCCATGAATACCTACTGCAATTCTCAATAATTGGACCCAAAGAGCCTGCCTCTCAGTAATTCCATTAAAAGCATAAACCATACTAAGATAAAAGTAGAAGGAAGTTGCCATATCAGTTACTTTCATATGAATGCATTGGGCACTATAATCTTCAAAATCAACTTTAAACTTAGCTGGATTCCAAATTATCCAGACTCTACCACCTTTATGATAGCTATTATTAGTACTCACACTCCAGCCATTATTGATAATACCATTTATACTATTCTGAGATAGAGATTTAATCTTTGTCTCAAGGAGACCAAATAAACCCACCCTATGCTTATGCAAAAACCATTTAACAACTCGTTATTTAGCAGGTTTATTCAATCCCCTAACATTCCAAAAACCAAAACTATTCATTCTCCACCTGGTGGAGAACAGTGCCACTTGTCCCAATTCCAACTTTGGGAGTTGATGAACTGTTTAGAGTTTCMAGGAATGAACTCTGACCAAATTTAAGAGAACTAAATCCACCATCCATCAACTCTTGTTTACTGAGGCGAATTATCTGTCTAGCAGGAGAAGGTGCCATCGAATACTTGTCATTCTTATGCCAGACAATTGGGGTCCTAAGAGGAATATCCTCTCAACCCTTGGGTACAGGGGTAGGTAAAGCTACTGGTGTAACTGTAGGAGCACTAATAGGCTTAGGCCTCCATACAGCTTTTACTGCTTTTTTAACAGGTCCAATGGGTTTGAATTTCCCCTGAAGTCTCTTACATTCCATAGTAGCATGTCCAAACCCTTTACAAGCATTACAGATGAGAGGCTTCCATTCATACTCAACATTGAGACTAACCACACCCCTAAGATGATCTAAGAATTTAATGACTTCAGGTAAATGTTGGCCAATCTGAATATCCACCATAATTCGAGCATATCCCAGGCCAGTCTCGTTTTATCCACAGTAGCCCCATCACTCTTCACATACTCACCAACCAATCCAGCAATTTCAGGAAGACATTTACCCCAAAATTTCAAGGGTAATTTATGCAGTTTGATCTAAACAGGAACAATTTTCACATCATGCTTAACTAGGTCAACATTCTCAGTCTACTCTTTAACAATATGAGGTTTATTGTCAAAGAGAAAATGGCCCTGCTTGAGTACTACGTCCTTCGCAGCCCTAGATTTAAAACGAACCAAAAACACACCATTAGGTAAGAAGGAGATCTTATCTATATCATTTTTAGCCCAAATTCATCTGATAAAACCCTCAACAATCTCCCATGGAGGATTAGCTCCAAGAATAAAATAGTAAATAGAATTTTTCCAGCTTCTCCGTCATATCATCAGCAGAGAATTGAAGAAATTCTTCAACATTTGCTGGCTCCTCTGAAATGGGTTCAAGAGAATTACTCGATTCTGGCACATCTTCAGTCAGTTCATCAGTCAGTTCATTAAGACCAAGATCGGGTTAATGCCAACGAGATAATGTATACTCTTCTCCTTAGCTTTCGATTTCCCTACTAAAACAAAATCATTATCAAGATGAAGAACAGAAAACCTATTCCTAGATTTAATCGTGAATTTTTTTTGTGCAGGGGATGGAGATATGGCCATGATTACAGCAATCCCAATACTGCAACGGTTTATTTAGGTTTTCTGAATTTTTTATAATACATATTAATGAAGAGTAGGAAAAAGACCGAGCTAATAAACTCGATATAAAACGAAATTGACACGGTTTTGGTCGGTCTTAATTTTACCCGTCTTGAAACAACATATAATGAAGTTGATCGATGGACTATTGTATTTGGTTTTCTCGGGCCATGTCACATGTGAATACATAATACTCTGCAGTATTTATAATCACATTCGAGAATCATAAATAGTAATGAAAATGCGTGTTTGTTAGCAAACAAATTCAAGGCCAATTTAGTTAGCATAAACAACATCCATATTAACGAATATACAAAAGAAGTTTTCACTTAACAATAATTCTTAGATAAAATCGTTTTACATAAGCATTATTGTAAATCACGTGATTATTTATATAAAACCCCTTTGTAACACCCCAATTTATCCAAGAGCCTTAACTAGGCCTTCCTAGATAAATGAGACTGTTACCATCTCGGAATGACCGGGATAGTGAATAACAAAGCGGCATTGGAAAGCTAATTCATAATGTTACCACAAATAAAATTTTCGTACTCAGATAAGGACTAAATTTCAAATGGCAGCTAAAATAATTAGGGGTAACATTCCGCATATCACTAGACATGAATTATTATCTACTTTCACACATTATATGCATCCAACAATTCATAGCATCCAATGAATTAAACTAACATAGTTCTACCAATACATATAATTCCAATCAAATCAATATATTCCTAAGTTGGTTCACAAGCTATTCCAAACACTTAACATTCACACTACACATCTCAAGGCAAATTTCACAATCACATCACAACTAATCTCAACTTCGCATCTTGCAACAAGGTTAGAAAAATTTGTAACTTAAAAGCATCCATAGACCCATACTTAATCAACATGCCTTTTCAATAACCCATCTCTCATTATCCTTCCCCAAGGTGTCCGATTCGAAATTAAGAGGGCCAGGGTTCGGAGTGAGGGTACCTTCTCATCCTAAGCCAAAAGCGGCTCCTAACAGTTTCTACCCGGGTTCATTTTATTTGACACATCCTACATTCATTGTTGTTCATTGGTTTAGGCCTGAGGATCGTTCGCTCTAATACCATTTTGTAACACCCATTTATCCAAGAGCCTTAACTAGGCCTTCCTAAATAAATGAGATTATTACCATCTCGGAATGACCGAGGTAGTGAATAACAAAGTAAAACAAACCAAAGTACTTTATATAAAACTGATTAAATTTAAACTTTTGATATTAAAATTACTATGCAGCGGAAATAAGTAAAATACATAAAAATAAAGTTCCAGTCAACTAAGTGATCTAGACAACAACTATGGTCCAACTTCTCATGMCTTGCAYCCCGTAAGTTCCCAAGTCCTCTAACTCAAATACCTGTCAGTCAAACTTCTCCCTAATATTTGGTTCATCACAGGTGTTCACGAATACACGGTCAACCACGAGGTTGAGTAGGATAAATAAACAACATATGCCACACAATTAATTAATAGCTTTCACTTTCACAATCCACTGAGCTCAACCACATTATCCACCAGAGACATGGTCTGCAGAACCAGCATGGGGCCTTTCAATGCTCATACACACATTATCCACCAGAGACTATGCCTGAGGCCGTCCAATATTCACACACACGTTATCCACTAGAGACTAAGCCTGGGGTAGTCCAATATCCATACACCCGTTATCCACCAGAGACTAAGCCTGGGGCAGTCCAATATCCTCAATCCAATTCCACAGTTTACTCGTATAAAAAATATGCACCACTCAATAATAATAAACCGATCAATACGCAACCAGAAATTTACATCCAACATCCATATAATAACCACATGCCAATAAACACAAATTGCACGTTATAGTTGAGTAGTTTATCCTACCTTTTAGCAAAATACTCCAAATAGCAATCCCAGCAAAATAAATGAAAGAAGTCCGTCAACGAAATCGTCACCTTAAGCAAGCAATAATAATAATAATCACTGACTAATAAATTACCACGATAACTAATTATATCCCCCTTACGACTAATTACATAGCAACTCAAGCAAATTACGAATTAATTAAATTAAATGTAAACAAGCTATGACATAATTAATTACGTTCTATTACAATTATTATCATATACGATTAACAATTAAACTTATTAAATAACTCAACAAATAAACARTCAACTTAATTAGTTACGATTTAAAACTCGTCTCACACTATTATATATAAACATATATTATTATTATTATTATTATTATTATTGTTATTGTTATTGTTATTGTTATTGTTATTGTTATTGTTATTGTTATTGTTATTGTTATTATCATCTAATATACTAATTACCGTCACAAACTAACTCAATTATTAACGTTACGTGAATTATTGAACAAAACTCGCATAAAACAAAACAACTACAACCGACACTCCTTTTCCCGACAACCCATAATACCACCGGTCACCACCACAGCCAAAGCCACCACCCAACTGACCTCCTTGCTTCCACCGTCCCAACCACCATTGTCACTAGCAACTGCCGCCACCATTGCCGCTAAAACTTTCTGCCCTAAACCCGACACCACACTACGAATCCCTCCTCCTTCTCGCCACTCCGACAACCACACCACTAGACACCACCTACGACCACCTCACCACCACCAACAACAACACTCCATCCCGATGACACAACCACTCCTCTGCTACATCTATCCCCGACGACACAAAGACACACAACTTCCCCCTGTTTTTCGCATAACAGGCCGCCACTACCACCACCTACCGCCTCTAACCACCATCATCTTCTCCTCTCCCCCACGATCACAACCCTGCCAGCCAACCTCCTCAACCTCCTCAACTCCCTCGACACACGCCCCACTCACCCTCTCTACTTCTCTCGACATTCCGGCCACCGGTGCTCCAGCCACCGAGTTCGGCCACCAAGACGACACCCCTGGCTGCGCCTCACCACCGGGAACACATCCCTACCCTTCGTCACTCCTAACTCTCACCGCACAACTAACTACGCTCGTCTTAAGCACCGATACAAACGCGCACAAACCGACAACCACCAGCCCTACACCGGTCAACCGACGGTGAAGGTAAGGTCAAGACACCCTAAACTAGGTCACGACTACGTGGGTTATGGTCAAAGGTCAAGCAACGATCAAGAACTAACAATTATGACGATGTATTAAAGCGATAAAACAAACGATTAATGAAACGATTTAAGACGGTTTTAATAACTTACTCGTATGAGGTAATTAGGGTTTTGAAATTCTGAAAATCTCGTCTTTGAATTATGAATAAAATAACTTATGACATAAGGTTTATATAGTAGGTTAAAGGAAGGATTTGGAAGCAATTAGGATTCCCTAAATCAATAAAATATAGGAAATTAAATTATTAAATAAGGATTAAATATAAAATAAGAATTAATTATAATAAGGAATAAATATAAAATAGGAAATAGAATTAGTTATAATTAAAGTATCATAAATTCGAGGAATATAAAGGAATATCATTTTACGAAATAAATATAAAATATGAATCGACTATTAAAACATAATCACCGAAGTAAGAAGAGTTTATATAAAACGGTTTCATAAAATAATTCATTTTGAAATACGTTTATAAAGACGTAGTTTGACTTGCATTGACCATACTAAAATACGGGGTATTACACCCTTACTAATATAACTTCCACCAATTACTATTTTCAATAGTAAGGGCATTAAGGTCTTTCATTATATGGTTTTATAATATGATATTGTAAAACCGTTTTATGTCTTAACCTGTAAATAATTTATTTTATGCACCTAAATCGTAAATTGATACCATGATGATCAAAAAGTGCAATATGCGCTTGAATTCTTGAAATGTATTGAAAAGAATATCAAAAGAATACGAAAATTATCATGACCAGCTCCTCACTGTATTTTTTCTAAGTTGTGACCCAAGCTATTGTAAAATACATAATTCGCATATGTGTCTCATTCTTTGTAGAAAAATACAATCGACATTCAAATAATTACGGTAAATAGTAAAGTTCAAATTAAACTCAAACTCTTAACTTTTAAACTCGTTTAATTAGGCTTAGTGATATACTGATGTGTAAATTCTAAATTCTTTAACAAATTTATCTTATTTTAAACCGATTCAATTTAATTAATTAATTTACTTTTGACTTCTTTACTATATTTTAATACTTAGTAGTTTGTAAAGGCGGAGTCTCTAATATCGCTCGAAAAGAAATATAATAAATGTGAGAAATAACCTCGACATTTAATATAACCTTCAAATCAGGAGCATCAAATTAAGTTTTCTTAACATTTCAGTAACCCATAAAGTAGTTATAAAAAAATGCGCTAATTTTACTAAATACAAACCATAATCTTAAACACCCTAACTAAATCAATTTAATATCAACTATAATATCAAACGGATCCATATCCATATTAAAATACAATAGTTTATGCATCCCCTTACTTCAAGGGCTAGTCTTTTTTAAGATAAAGGTATCCATATTAAATCTTTTGTTTTCCTCAAGCAGGAATGCTTTTATTCTATTCATCCAAGATGTCATTGAAGAAGAAGACAACATATGTACTATGTTAGTATGGCCTTGTTGAAAATCACTTTGATTATCTAAACACACACACAAAAATCGTCCGTTAGTAACAATACTTAAAGTACATACAATAATAACAATTTAAAGAGATGCATATCAAATCAATAATAATGAAAATTAACAACCTAATCTAAATTGCTTAAAGTTCAGAGGAGATTGGATCACATTATACGAAAAAATAATTGTCTATTAATTTAAATTGTGAAAGCTAACATGAGCTAATAAAAAAAGAGAATTTATGAAAAATCAAAATAAAATTAAAACGTCAAATTCACAAAACAGGATTACACACTAGTCACTACACAAATAGCTATGTTTCAAAAAGTCATGGACATAAAAAGGGGAAATATCAAACTTAGGGGAGGGAGTACATATACATGGAAATTCTCATACTAAAAATTTTGGCTGTAGAAAACTGATATAATGATGCTACTTATTTGATATAACATTATGCCTTATACTTATATTTACATATTATTCAATCTAATGAAGTTGCTTTTAGTGAAACACTTCATAGGGCATTGTATGGTACAACTAAAATTGCAACAAATTTATTTTAATTAAGTAGCATTTTCTATCTTAATTTAATATCACCAATTAAAAAAAAACTTAATAATTACAAAACCTATAACCAATGAAATCGCTCGAAAATTTCCTCTTTTAAGTATATATATATATATATATATATATATATATATATATATATATATATATATTGATTTTTTGTATATATTAAAAACTAAAATTCTTGATAAATATTGGCAGGTTTGCCCGAGTGGGTAAGGGGAAAGATTGAAGATCTCATGCACATAAGTGCGCGTGAGTTCGAACCCCACAGCCTGCATTCTCAGTTGTAAATTTGTGCTACTGTGGTAGGTGTAGTTGATCACCAATGAATTATTAGTGTTTTTAACATAAAAAATTTGTCATTCAATAGTAATTATATCAGTTGTATAATATCAAGTGACATAGTTATATTATCTAGTTAGCATTTTCATTGTTACGGACACCACCGGTTTTCAATTAAATATAAAACTCTATCTTCGCAAATATGGTGCAATTCACAAATATGGAGCCTTAATAACTGAGACGGACCTTTATGAGTTTTGCAAATTATTTTAACTTACAACAACTACGTAAAACTGAAAGGTCTTCTCGCAAAATCAAATCCAAACTGAATTTCAATAGAATTAGGAGTTTCTAAGCAACGATAAAAAAAAAATACACGTGATTCTATACTTAGAATGCACAAGTATCATCTGTGACAACGTCTGTTAGTAGTTTATGGCATCATTGAAAATGTTGGGTTACCAAAATACTCCTAGTATTTTACGGCCTTATTCAAAGTATTGGTTTATGTTACCATGGTCTGGTAATAGACAAGAGTTAAGTTTACCAAAAAGTCCAACAATGCTGAAAATGAAAGCAAACAAAAATTTGGGGGTTGAATTTGATGATGATTGATTAATCATCAGTTCCTATAATTAACAAAAATGCAACAAAAACGGTGTTGTGGCATTTGGTATTAAGTATAAAGTTGTATAAAATTCAGAGACATGTTGGATTATAGAGTTACCTTTTTTTTTTTTTTTATTGTCGCACTCACCATTAGTTACTGGACAAAGCATCACATCATTCATCATACCTATTGCATGTCCACGCAATTTCACAACAATCAAATAGCAACGCACACCACATACTTACCTACACACTCTCTTTTTACCTTGCCACGCTATTACCGGATTAAAACTGTAAGGACCTGGATTTTGGAATGAGGGAGCCTTCTCACCCAAAATCAAGCATAAAGGGGCTCCTAACATCTATACACCAAGGTTCATTTTATTTAACACCCTATGTTCATTAGATTCATTGGTTTAGGTTCAAAACCGTTGTTCCGATATGATCGGTGACATAATGTGGGTGTTGGGATTCACCACGGTTTATCTAGGTCGTTGTCAAACCGATTCAAACAATCATTTATACTCAACAAACAAGCATAATATGTAAGTAGAGGTTGAACCTAAAGGACGATTTATTGAATAATTACCCAAATATTAGTAGCGTTGTCTTGTGTCCCGTGTGTCGGATTTGAGTTTGTGTTCTAGGACTACTACAAGAAATAACAACAAAATGTAAACTAATGGAAACAAAAGCAAGTATTAAAGATAGGGGTGTAAACAATATAGAGAAAACTACTAAGGTGTCATGGCATCATAGAGATAATCAAAGGGAAATCCACATGTATGAGTCTAGAATTGGTCAAGATTATACTCGGATTAGGGCTGAGGCTCTCGATCTTACGGTCCTACCTAGGTCGAGTCGGGTTAGCCCTCGCGTACAACCGGTCTTCCCACCAACATCATGCAAGGTCTAACAACTCGTAAGGTTCTCGATCTTACATGAGAAGTTGAATAGATAGAGATTCATGCAAGCTTGTCAATCAAGCATTTCATCAAACATATTATGTGCACTAGTTGAAACCACAACTTGTAATCAGTTATTTAGACTCACTAAGAATGGATCTACTCTTTACTTATCCCATAATCTCCATTAACCCTAATAGATATTAATCACTACTCATCATGATTATAATGCCAATAATATTGTCATATATCATAACAAAGCTAAACATAATGATTAAGTAGTGTAATTAACGAAGGATTGACAAAAGATTAAGTAGAGATAAAAATATTATACCAACTTAAAAGATGAACAAAATAAGGAAGAGCAATAGAAGAAATCCTTGATTAGATGAAGAATTGTCACCTTCTTCAACAAAAACCCAAGAAATCTTCAAGTACAAGAGAAGATCTAAGACTAGTTAAAGAAAGATTAAGCTAATTAATTGACTAATCTAATGCTTAGATAAGTAATGGTAGTATTAATGTAGTGTTCTCTAATTAATTACAAGAGAGTATTAATATTAAGTACAAGTTTAGGGTTAAATAAGGGCATAAATGAAGTGTTGGCTCAATAAGAGAAACCATCGCCTTGCTACACCTTTTCCTGGATTGTGAGAGCTGGACCAAAATTGACTAGTCCTGACATATGACTCGCCCGATCTGGGCTTGGGTCGCTTGAGATGAAGCTCGGCTCGCCAGACTTGGTGGCTGGGTCGCTTGAGCTTGGCCTGCAAATGGCTCCTCTTTGGCATGGATGGCCTAAGACTCGTGAGAGCTCCTTTTGTTAGGTTCTTTAACCCTATTATTAGACTCCTCTAATAAAGATCTAAGTTACTAATTAAATTAGATGATGTGAATTTAGTTGCATGCAAACAAAAACAATAATAAAGAGAGAAAAATATAGTTTTCCTTACATAAGAATATAGGAAAATATGGGCATAAGGAAGGACTCCT
>VHZZ01026165.1:0-17531 GCA_009801015.1 Silene noctiflora | reverse complement strand
AAAACATACTCAAACACATACTTGTACTAGAAATGCAATATTAGCTCTAAAAATACTTAAGCAAATGCAAATTATCATGTAAAATCAAGCTAACATAGGGGGTAAAAACGTATATAAATATCACTTATCAGGTACGAAGTCTACAACTTTGTGCACACGCAGCTAGTATTGAAAGGTAATTTCTTATGATCTCTTCTACCGTGAAACAGTTTCCACGTGAGGGTGTACAACGCCCAGAATCCACCCGTTGGAGCTACGGTCGAAATTCCCAAAAGGTACAGCAGTAGCAATGGCAATTCAGAACTTAAATATTCTTAAAGTCCTGACCGCCTGAGCAGACATTGTGTTATTTCTTTTTCAGCTTGACTTCGGCGCGAATATCATTCACCTGACAGGGTGCCACGTTCAGAACTCACGTGCTGGGAACCTTAGATCTATCAGGTACTGCTAAGGGGATGACAACTCAAAACGCATTCTTAAGTTTCTCTCTATATATAGTTTCTTATTTTTTTTCTATCCTACAATGTTATCTTAGTAGGGAGCATTGGTGGAGTAAACAAGGGAGTCATGTCTTTTAGATGTCTTTTACAAAGGGACCAGAATAAATGTTATTTCATTTTTCAAAATTTAGGATGTACTACCTCAGGAAGCACAGTTTTATACTCTTGAGAACTATTTCTCTTGTAAATTCGCTCCCTTTCTTTAATGAATTTGGCTTTCTTCTTTTTTGAGATCTTTAAGACACTTTTGAGTTGGCAATTGATCCCCGGCAGTCTGATGAGAAAAGGACTAGCAGAATGTTCCTCCTGCAGAAAGTACATCGTGCACATGGTCGAACAGGAACCCTAACGTTTCGTCAGGTTGAACAACCTCCAGTACCACCAAAGTCACCCCAACAAAACAGTACGGAAAGACGGCCAACAAACAAATGCATGCAACACAAAACAGGTACGAACAACAAGTACATAATAAAAACTAACATAAACATGTTCAAATCCCCAGAGGGGGCAAAAGTACGAAGGTCCAAAAGAAAGCCACAAAGGGCAACAAAAAACAGAAAGACTACAACTAACAAAGGGGCATTCCCTATCTAAATTGTCTGATCTGAAACAGGCTCAGTAGGAGTAGGAGTGGCGACAGAATCAGGGACAACCTCCTCAGCAGAGACCGCCACCTCAGCTTCCTCCTCGGCTAGAACCTCCTCAACAGGTGTTACCTCCTCAGCAGGCGCAACCTCCTCAACAAAAGGGCCACCCTCCTCATCCTCTGCCATCAGCTCATTAATAATGCTGAAGTCCGGCTTGGTGGGGAAAGCCTCAGCAAACTGCTTCTCCTCCTCAGCCAGGTCCCAAGAGGTATTGGAACTCCTGAAAGCGCTTGATTTTGGACTCCCAGGTGGCATACATCAGAGCATCCAGGATCAGCTTCTTCAGGGTCTTCGTCTGGTCCTCTGCTGCGGCCAGGCTGTCAGAGAGGGAGGAGTTGGCACTCTCGATTTTCACCAAATGCCTTTGAGTTTGCACCAGCTGATCCTGGGCCATCTTCTTCTCATCTGCAGTAGTGGAGAGCTGGGATTCTAGATCAGAAACCCTTTGCTGCAGATTGTTCACCTGGCCCATCAGGCGAGGAACCTCATTTTGGATGAAAAAGTTCAACTCAAGACTCTGCAAGGAAGGGGGTCATAAGAATGCAACCTGAAAAGGAAAAAGGAAAGACCGGAACAGGAAAAGAAAAGAGAAGGTCACGCTTACAGCGAAGGCGGTTTTCGCCGAGACATCCGGCATTTCAGGGAGGGGCTTGGGGCCCATACTCGGGGCAGCAGTAGGCATGAGGAATTGCTCCAACTGCGGCCTGAGCGGAACGTGAGCACTCCCGCCATACCCACGAGGTAAGCGGAACAGAGTAGTAGTGTTTGGCGGATTAGGCCTGGGATGAACAGACGCCAGGTGAGGAACAGCCCTCGGTTCCGGCTCAGCAGGAGCAGCAGCCTTCTTCTTGGGAGCAGGCTGAGGAGGCGCAGATGAGAGCTTGTGCTTCTTCCTCTCCAGCACAGAGTCAAGAGAAAAGGGGGTCTTGCATGAGCAAAGGTCACAACACCAGTCACACAGCATCATCCCACAAAAACAAGAAAAATGAAGCATAAGAAGAACCTTACCAGCAGACATTCTTGGTTCCACTACAGTGTCCACTCCCGGGTCAGCTGAAACTTCCTTTTCAGGCCCCTCGGGTTCGTCCGGGTCCTCTTGTTCGTCTACGTCAAGTGGGTGTAAGGAGGAACAAGAGGGCTGGGCAGAAAGGAGGGTAGAGAAGGACTGAGATGAGGCAGGCATGCTAAGCAAGCGAGAAACCGCGGAGAGGTCCTTGGAGGGAGTCGGTTGAGGCAGCGCTACAAATATGCACAAGTAAAAATCGTGAGATCAAAAGGAATCAGGGAGGCGGGCAACGAGGGTTACCTTCTACAGGACCTCACTTGTCCAGCAGGTAGTCTGGGATTGAAGAGATAGAATCAATCTTCACAAAGATGTAACGTGAGAACCAGCCATCATCCCTAACTTTGTTGGGAAGGAGGATCCCAGCGTTCATCTTGTTGCAAGAACGATTATCACATTAAATTAGCCTTAGTCGCATTTTTGTATTTTTTCTTCAAGTTGTATTTCGCCATTGTTCCTCCTCGGCTCCTACAGACATATATAGTGCATCCAATTGGCATGACACCGACTCCTCCCGCGGTTTTTCCCACATTCGGGTTTTCCGCGTCACCAATTTCTTTGTGTCATCTTTATTTTCTTGCATTCTCTTTACATTGTTTATTTCTTGATTTGCCAAGTATCAACCTAAAAGTATTTTCAATCGACCATTTAAACTCACCCTCAGTTTAATCGGTAGTAGGTAATTTTTTACCAAAACAATAATCGCTCGAAAAAAACTTCCTTTATTTATATAGATAGATACTAGACTAGATTGCTAAAGTTGTCAATTTGGTACACACCGTAGTCCGTAGATAGCAGCGAGGCTCGAGTTTATTACATCATACTAAACACTATAACGAACATGAAAGCTCAACTATAACTAATTTGCAATCAGGCAACCACATCCATGTGCTTTTTAGTCCCATCTTTGTCCATCAGATGAAATAATTATATTCCGACTTTGCTTAAACTGTGTAACTAAAGAAAAGACAGGTCCAATAATACAGCCAGCAATTTTGATAAAAAGCGTCCCGAAACTCTCTAATTTGTGAACCAACCGGAACATTACTTCCACATTTCTTGTAACCCAATATGGCACTTTACTTGATGGAAGTGATACCATAACCATGGTCCGAATATTATCGACACTGTCATTAAACTCTCTGCGGTAACCTGCACTTGAACATCAATAATATAACAGACGCCATTGAAATCAGGCTAGGGGCTAGGTTTGTCAGGAACAAATGTTGCATGTATTATTACATGAGAATAATGTCTCCAAAATGGTATATAAGAAGATTTCACACAAACGACTAACGTACTAACCCTATACTTGAACACAACTTCAGATGAGATCGACGCATATATTAATTTATTCTAGGTGGTTTTAGTTCGGTATTTTTTTGGGGGTAACGAGTAAATAAGTGGTCTTTTAGTTAAATGGGACGGTAGTATAAGACAGTTTGTCAAGAGACTTGTTAACTAAACAAGGAATGCTTAAAACATTAGGGTAAGTCTCACATGCGAGATTGTCTCATACAAAAAATTACAGATTAAGATAGCTGCTAGATGTGGAATGTCTCAAATTCTCAAATTACTACACTTCCAACACAACCTCATTAAAATTCTAAAGAAACGTAGCAATAACATGTGAAACAACAGCAACATCCCATGTAGGAAGGTTGAGGGAGTATCGAGGCTTTAGTCTAAGTTAACTCTGCATTATTAATATTAGAAAGGAAAGATGTGACCTGCATTGTCATGTATTGTTGAGATAGCTTCAATATTACTCCTCAGTCATGATCACCAGGAGGCTTTAACTAATTCACTGGTAAACGAAACATCCCATCTCTCAATCTCTCTTTAGATACACCTATAAATACCCTTTGAATGCTCATCATATTCAACAACGACAATAACAATAACAATAATAGACAAAACTCATATAGAAGTAATACTCACCATGGCCATTTCACTGGTATTCTTCAGCTCACTTGTGATCTGCTCAGCATTTTCCCTCGGTAATGCTCTGAGCTTGAGTTACTACAGTAAGAAGTGTCCTGAAGTTGACAATATTATCGCAAACGTAGTCGAAGAAGCTTTCGGCAAAGATAAAACAGTTCCAGCAGCATTGCTTCGCATGCATTTCCATGACTGCTTCATAAGGGTATTTATATTCCACTTTTACAGCACTATATGTTTGACTTTCATGTTTATGTATTCCAATTGACAAAAGTTGTGAATTTGAAGGGGTGTGATGCTTCTGTGCTGCTGGATACTGCTGGAGGTAGCAAAGTGGAGAAATCAGGTCCCCCAAATCTATCGCTGCATGCATTTTTTGTAATTGATAATGCGAAAAAGGCAGTGGAAGCTGCATGCCCTGGAGTGGTCTCATGCGCTGACATAATGGCCTTAGCAGCAAGGGATTCGGTAGTCCTCGTAAGTGTACAATTATGACACCACATTATTCTGATACCAAAATAAACTTGAAAAATACGACCAGACATGATAGTTCAAAGCTGACCCAAACACTCGGACTCAAATTTTCTTTCTGTCTCTATGATTTGCTCAGCAGGGCACCCTACATCTAAGTATGTAACCTTATTACCTTACACGGTTGGCAAGTTGGGAGTAGTGATGGTTGGGGGTTTGAGCATGTATTCTTGCTTTGCCTAAAAATGTAAAATGCCAAACAAGGCTGGGGAAATCGACAATAACAGAACTGAAGTAGTTTCATATGACCTGTAAATCTTATGATGGATGCTACAACAAATTCAAAGCACGTAATGTACTCTTATTTCTATCTGTTTGACTTTGACTTTCACACAGTCTGGTGGGCCCACTTGGAATGTGCCTAAAGGAAGGAAAGATGGGAGAACATCCCTTGCCAGTGAGACAACAAAGCTTCCAGCACCCACATTCAACCTATCGCAACTCCAACAAAGTTTCGCACAGAGGGGCCTAAACCTCGGAGATCTGGTGGCTCTTTCAGGTAAATATCAAAAGTTACCCTTAAGTTTCCAATTTCGACATGTGACAATTCAAGAGTAAAAAGTATAAACTTAGCCTGGAATTTCTGCAGGGGGTCACAGTCTAGGGTTCTCCCACTGTTCATCATTCCAAAACCGTATACACAACTTCAACGCAAACAGTGACATTGATCCCTCAATAAATCCTTCCTTTGCCGCTAGCTTGAAAACTGTCTGCCCTGCACACAACAAAGTAAAAAATGCCGGTTCAAATATGGATACCTCCCCAACAGCATTTGATAACACATACTACAAGCTAATTCTTCAAGGAAAGAGCCTGTTTTCTTCTGACCAAGCTTTGCTCACAGCTCCACACACCAGAAAGTTAGTTCAACAGTTTGCTGGTTCCCAGGAAGCTTTCAATGAGGCTTTTGTCAAGTCTATGATAAAGATGAGCAGTCTTACTGGAGGACATGAAGTTAGAAAGAATTGTCGAAGGGTCAACTAAAACCTCATGAATTACGATGTCTACTTTTTATTACGTAATTGTTAAGAGTGTTTGTACTAATGAGATATTGCAAGGCATTCAAACAAAGGATGCCCACAAGGTCTACCTTATTTGCTCCCAACTTATAAAGAAAAAATGTTTATCCTAACAAGATAGAGAAAATCTTTGTTCTTTTATCAGTCAGAAAACATACTCAGGCTTGCAGTTGATAACAAAAGGTGGTCATTGTTTTTTGCATTGCAAATCCCCCAGGATCATAATATAGTGCAACAATGACAGTACAACCAAGTTTCACTGCACTTCCCCACTACAGAAATAAGGTTTCAATGTACTGACAAAGTACTTCGTATACATAATGCCACAAGGTAGCAGTAAGTAAACCTCGTAATTCGACAGAAGCACGCAAATTTCTTTTGACTTAGTAAAATTGATTCTTGGCCACCAGATCAGGCTTTGCTCTGCATTTCTCCTTCGTACAACTTTGGTAGCACTAGAGCTCATGCAGGGTGGGACCTCATAGAAAATTTTGAACACGGTAATTAGCCGCTCTCGAGAAACTGGAAAAATTCACTGAAAGATATAGAAGAAATCAACAAATCAATAATGTACAAATGCAAGCTAAAGATAAACCAGGTAGATGTATGCATTAATCAAGTAGCTTACTCTATGAGCTATCCAATACGATCTCAGCCAATTGGATATTGCCACCTAATCCAGACGCTTTATCAGATGGCATAAAGGAGAAGCCATCCACTAGTTTAATGCATTTTAAACCCCACTTGAACATCAGGAATTCGATAAGATGGTGTCCACTGTGGATAGTTAACTGTAAGAAAGAGCACCAAAGGAAGGTCTAATGGTGTTTTGTTTATAAAAGGGGGAATTAGAAGATACAAACCTCCTATTATGATAAGTTGTTATAAAAACCGATCCCGGGGTGGTTTCAAGCAAGAAAGCCACAGTGCTGAAGAGATCATCAAAAGCTAGCGCATAGATAAAGGGACAAAAATGAGTCTTTCACCTTTACAGGATAAAACGAAGGGGTCAGAAAGACAATTCCAGTAATCTGTCATCGTGTCCATACCACTAGTATCATACAATACGTCAGCCCCGAGTAAAATATTGGGATGCATATCAAATATAGGTGCATCCAAGACTCCCCATGTAAGTCCCTGTACCTACAGAAATGATCAAATCGCCAAATAAGAGAATGAAAGGCATGAATAGGTGGAAGAATGAGGGGATTTGACCCAAAGAAAACTTAATTGGGGATGTAATGAGAGCACGAAAAAAAAACGAACAAGAAAATAAAAATAGCAAGGAAGAAGTTCTCTTCGTATATTCATTAGCCTCTTACACTTTCACTATGTTTTTAAAAGGTCAAGCAATGTGTCGCAAGGGATCAATACCTTACAGCTCAACGTATTCAACTGGTATACTTTCTGAATGTTATCTAGCACCTGTAGCACAATAGCTAAGTCACCGTACAACTTTAGGCTTAATAATGATGTAACAATATACACAGCTACGGAAGGCATAGTTAGTTATGACCTCAGGTCTATCGGCATTGTCGGTGAGTGTAACATCAGCCCCCACCTTTGCCGCCACCAGTCCAGGCAGGGACGTCCCTGCTCCTAACTACAATCATTTCAGGATTCAGGTAATATTGTTGGACTATAAAACTGTTTTTGTATAGTCTGTCGTGGTTATTGTTATTTGATGAAAAGCGGACCAAATTGCGTGTGGGGGAAAGTATTCCGAAAAATGGAAGCTAAACGAATGACTGAAACAACAAATACTTGTATAAGACGGTTTTACCTCGACAACAGAAGCGCCAGAAAAGCGAGACTTATGTTGCCAAACATATTCAGCAAGAATCACACTACACGGCCAAACAAACATTCCGTATTCTTCTCGCATGTTCTGTGATTTTAAATACATCACATGAGAAAAAAAAACTCAAACTTTTGCGTAATGACGGACTTTTACAAAAATTAGAGATATCGAACCTCCATGATTTGAATTGTGAAGCCATCGTTGTTGTCACAGGAATCCCCGAATGAATGGAGAGAGATAGTCGTCATCTGAGCAATTTCCGGCGAATCAGAGGTTGATACGCGATTATCGCCGCCGTCGGAGTTCATTTTCCGGTGAGATGTTGTGGATTCACAAATTGTTTTGTAAGCCCACCTTATCCATAAAACTAGCCCAATAACTAAAAACCCAAATAAACTACTCCCTCCGTTCCGGTCATTTGTTGTACTTTTCCATTTTAGAGTGTGTCAATGAATTGTTGTCCTTTCTATTTTAGTATTGCATTTGATGAGCAATTTGATGTTTCACATTCAATTTAGTCGACTTGTCATCTTATAATCGACTCTCTCCTCTTTCTTTGGTCTTTGTGCCAAAATCAAAGGACAACAAATGACCGGGACGGAGGGAGTATTTAATAAACTTGTAAAAAATTATTTTATTTTAATAACCTAAGATTTTATATTGATAAATTGTATATTTAGATATATGACTTTTCATCATAAAATATCGGGTCGTTAAAATAAAATTTAAATATAAATAAATTTAATTGTTTTTTTTTTGGCTTATCTCCTTTTGGGCAGTCCTATGCAATAGAACGGTCTTATAAGAGAGTTGTTGTTGTGAATTTGATAAATGAATTGCATGTTCATCTCCTTAACTGGCCAACTTGTGGATCGGTGCTTCAGAGTTTAGAGAGTTTGGTGAAACTAAACTCGATAAAATAGGTGGTGCTAAATATGGTCGACACATTACTAAATATCGTTGATAATATTTAATGAACATTCAACTTTGCCCCTTCTACTCCCTCCGTCCCGGTCATTTGTTGTCCTTTTCTATTTTGGGGTGTCTCAGTCATTTGTTATCCTTTCTATTTTAGGATTGCATTTGATGAGTAATTTGATCTTTCACCTTCAATTTAGTCCACTTGTCATGTTATAATTGGCTCCCTCCTCTTTCCTTGGTCTTTGTGCCAAAACCAAATGACAACAAATGACCGGGACGGAGGGAGTATAATTTTTCACTTATCTATTACATATAATTGACTGAAAATTTTTTTAAAAAAAGTTTTCATCATAACGACAACGTAACCAAACAAATCGAAACAACCAATTAACACAATAAAACTAATCGGTCCAATCTTTTAGTCGCTCCTTTGACTCTTTGAGTGACTACCACCGATGACAATTCAAGGTAAATAAGCATTAGAACAGAGGTTTAGAAGCATGAGCAACAAGAACATAAACCCCACACCAAAACATGTTTGGAATTCGTCTATAACAAGGGTCAACTTTAACCGGTCATAACTTGAGTTCTATACATGAGAATGAAGTAATTCCAATTGGAGGTGATAACATATCCTCTTAAAGTTCTAACGGTAGGTGATGCGTGCCTGTTATATTCATTTATTCCATTTTCTGCACGCATTTATATGCATTATTGAGTAGCGTTGTCTACTATTTTGTTTTGTCTACTTTGGGATGTGTTGTCTTTTATACAGGTTATAGGTCCGAGTATGTGCAAATAAGCTAAAACCCGTTACTAAAGCTTGAAATATCGGTCTTCGTACGAAATGAGTTGGAAAACCATCCTTTTTGGAGTCCTTAGTGAAGTAAGGAAGTCTATCGAGTAAAAGAAGAGCTTCACATTACTAGTGCCTACTTTGAAGAGCTATAACTCGAGTTGTACATATTATAATCAAGTGATTCAAATTGCAGGTGAAAGTTTATCTTGTTAGTTTTCCAACACCACTGAAAACGCTATATTTTCCCAAGTAATGCAGAAACGGCGGCCGTTTGAAGTTTAGTATGCGTTGTAGGAAATGCGCAACGAAGAAAAGTCGATCGACAACTCTTTTTGGTCGATCGACTAAATTCATATCGACAGATCCTTATAGTCGATCGACTGCTACTCTTAGTCAATCGACTGGTTGTAGTCCTGGCTGAGATTTTAAGTTGTTGTTTCTACCCATTTATTCCTGGAGTAATAATTTTCGGCTTCTTATTATTTAAGAGAGGCTTGTAAACATTTTAGGTTATCACTTTTCTACGACTTAAACTTCTTTTACGTTTCTTTGCTCTCAACTTTGACTTTGGATTGGGAATTTGGTGATCTTTCTCCTTTGCTCTCTGAATTTCGGTAATCGATTCTCTTCCATTCTCCCTTTATTTCTCTTCCTATATTTCTTTTCCTTTTCCTTCTCTTTCTCTTTTATTATTGCTTGTTTTGTGTTTAATTATTATTTGGGTGATTTCCCAAGATAATGTTATTAAAAAAAAAAAAATTCCCTCTATACAACTCACTCAAAAATACTTCCCACCATTATGTCTTTTTGGTTTGGATTAGTCCAAGCCTTAGCTTTAGGTTCTTATGTGTGAAAAAAAGATAATATATGATCGCAAAGCAATTAACCACTTTAGCAATTCATTGATTTGGAATCCAACCAATTCTTGACTATTTGATCTACAAAAGCAAACACTTCACTATCAAATTTATACATTGGTGATCAACACTTGATATTTTCTATCACCGTAAATTTCACCCCTATCTCTTCACAATATACTATGCATCATAATCACAAGATTACTCTAATTTACTATTTGTGTGATCGATAAACAACTAATTAAAAATTAATTTAGTACAGAAAGGGGAAAAGATTGAAAATTTCAAAATTGAAAACCATAACATCTTCAATGTTCCAACTATAAAACCAAATACTAACCAATCAATATATATATATATATATATATATATATATATATATATATATATATATATATAAACTACAACCGTGAGTCCACATATCTTAGGTGAGTCTGTCCCATGAATCTCCACCATTAGATCTAATACAAATCAACGGCTAAGATTAATCCTCACAAACCATAACAAACCTAGCTATATAAACCTCATGTTACACGCTTCTCTCGTCATAATTCAAGAACACTTTCTCTCTCTAAACAACATCTCCCTAACTCACCTTTTTCTTTGTTTTTCAATACCACCATAATTTCTAAACAATAGATTGATTCAATTGAATCATCTCAATTAAATGAAACTTCCTGCAAATCAACAATTATGATTTCATCATCAATCTCTATAACTCACCTTCGTCCTCTTTCTTACGCGTGCATAATTTCTGAGAAAAATTGAAACTTCACGCGAATCGGCAATCACAAATTAATTAGGAACTGATGATTAATCCACTTTTGAATTTCACGCGAATTTTAGTTTACTCGTCTTTCAGGTGAACTTAAGTTACTTTTACCTTTGTTCTTCTTAATTTCGTCAATTTGCATTCATTATTTTACTCGAATTTAACGTTGAATATTGTTTTTCAGATTTTATTTTCTGCATTAGTACAAAGGACACATTTTTTATGGATAATAATTTGCATTAGGTAATTTTCTTCGCTCATTGCGCTCTTTCTATTTCTTAAATTTTAATATTTCACAATTGTCTCAGTTATGATGAAACTGTGCGTCAATGAACTTATTTTCACGCGTTCTCCGTTTTACGGTAATTATCGTTACTTTGCCTTTCATTTTCCTAGAATTTTTTTATTGATTTCGTACTTTGTTGGTGTTATTGTCACATTGTTACATATGCATTTGAAAATCTTAATAGAACATTTATCTTTACAACTGCGTTTGTCGTAGCATATTTATATTATGTTGTCGATGCTTACGTTAGAATATTGTTACAGTAACAATGTTACAGTAAACGTACTCCCTCATTACACTCCCCCATTGCAGTAACAATGCTGCTGTTAATCTTTACAGTAACAATGTTATATTCTATTTTGATGTCTATCAGTTGTTTGTTAATGTTATATATTGTTCTATTTCCGCTACTTTTTTCTTTTTATATTACAATATTACTTATAACATGCTCCTTATCTGTTGTTGTTGTAGTATATTTCTTTCCTGTTGTTAATTTGTATAGTAACAGTGTTACTGTAACATCGCTCCCTCATTGGAGTAACGACACTCCTTGGTATTTAGTTCTCTTGTTAATGTTATGTGTTGTTATGTTTTTAAAATGTTATCCTATTTTCTTACGGAGTCCACTATTGATGATATACTCAATCCCACGCCAATCGTACAACACGTATCCATTGTTCATACTCCAAACAAAAAATCGACTACGCGAAAAGAGAACTTGGCCTCTTCGCATTGGTGATGAAGCAGCTGCAAAATCAACTACAACAAAAAGTCGTCGGATAGTGTGATGATGTAACAATGAGATATCATTCAATAAACTGACATGGGATTAATGTAGTTCAACTATTGTGGTTGATTTTAAAAAGGTTGATCAATGTTTAAGTAACAATGTTACTGTAATAGGATTGATTCAMTATAGTAAATCATTTTTTTTAATCTAATTCTTCATTATCTATACATTAACATCTTTTTAAGTTTTAAGGTGCGTTATTTCTCTCCTTAGGGTTCAGTTTTATTGCATGTTCTCGATCTCACAAAGTAATTCTAAAATGTGAAGAGGAAAGATTATTTTTTCTTTTTTAAAGAAACATTGTTACATTAATATCATTTACTCATTATCGTAACAATGATATAGTAATTGTGTTACTGTAACATCATTGATTCATCAAAGTAACAATGAAACAATGTTGAAGTTCCACTTTTAATTGATTTCAACAACCAAAGGCAAGTGAATACAAATCAGTTCAGTTTCTTTTGATATGCTAAAATGTTATGTAATACCACACCTTTATAAAGTAAAAAGTCTACAACATATCACATCATAATCGCACATCAAAATCCTACAAAAATCTTAAAAAGCTCTACTAAATTTCAACTTCAATAATGTTGCCTTCTTCACGCCTATCTTCATATCTTTTAAACGAAGAAGCACCTCAATCTTTATTCTTCCTTTTTTCTTTCAATGGTACATCTTTTATTTATTGGAGTTTATGTGTTGCTGTATTTTTAATCGTTATCGTTGGTGTCTTTCTTTGTCCAGTGTCTTACTCTTTTTGGTATGTACATTCTCTTTGCACAACTCGGCTTTTTTTTTGTTGGCCGACTTGTCAAACCTTCTTAATTCTTCGAATTTCCTGACATTCAACTCAAATATGCAACTGTTAATAATTAAGACATATGAGAAAGTTAGTGATCCATCATAAGTGTTCAACATCATTTGTGAGTTTGTAACAATGTTATACCAATATTTCAAATTCAGTTCAATAATAACTAACATTCCTCAATAATAACTACATTATATCATGCAATGATAATGTCACAGTAATAATGTTACATTAATAATGTTACATTAACAATATTACAGTAACATGTGTCGAATATTTTACGCTAATTTAATCTTCTCAGTTTACCCCCAATTTTCGTGAAAACAAATCCAGTATGAATCTCACAAGGTCATATCCCTAACTTTTAATTTTGAAAATGATATTATCAATAAATTTAACAATAAAATCACATATTATTACATAACTCAATCGTAATTAACAAAGCACAAATTAAAATTACTGCTCAAATTCACCATCTCAAACCCTAACTTTTCGCACAAAAACTATGAACACATACAATCGACAATAATAGTATGAACAATCGACGATAATAATATGTACACATAAAATATTAGATCGAATATATACATTTATCATAAGTAGTAACACTAATCAAAATAGAAGATAAGAATTCAAATAGCGCAAAGAACGGTGATTCTTACCTCTTCATTTGTGTGTAAGAAACGAAAATCAGGATAAGAAGCATTTGATTTGATTTTCGATTGATTTTAGCAGATTTTAGATTGATTTTACTTCTTTAAAATAAGAAGCATGTTTGATTTTGACAAAGTTTGATTATATTCTTACATCTTCAATTGATTTTCGATGGATTTTTGTAGATTCCTTCTTGAATTTGAATTTGGAGATTTTTTAGCTTATTAGGGTTCTGATAGAGAGAGGGTAAAAGTTCTAGAAATTTAGAAAACGTGAATGAGAACAATCATTGGTATAAGTTTTATGATGAGGATTTTTTTTAGGGTTGTAACACCCCCATACTCTGAGGCACCTTACCAAGGACTACCTCCGAATACAAGGATGCTACCATCTCGGTTTTTCGAGGCACTGAACATCATAGTAACCATAATGAAAGATTAAAATAAATATAATTTAAAGTGATTACAAAACTCTCCATAAATCGGAGTACAAAATAACCAAAACAAAAGTGAAACTAAGCAAAGTCTGCGGAAGCTAAGACAAAACTCGTGAAGATTCCACCCTTCTAACCTCGCCGCATAGTCAACAGTCATCATCTCAATACCTGCTAAACCAACTGCTCACCATCTTCGAATGGATCACCACAGTTTTAAAAAAAAAATACGAGGTCAGTCAACTGAACAACTATATACAGTAAGCAATGTAAACAAAACGGAACAAACACCACACCGCCACCATCACCATCACCAGACACCATAAATCAAGTAACCGACTACACACCTAAGTGTGTAGCCCTGCTAGTGGGGACCGTAGCCACACCACCTAACCATCCACAATAACCCAAGTCCCTTAATGTGCACATCTCTCCTGCGCTGAGAGAACGCATGAGGCGAACAATGGGGGTGAGACCACCTCTCATAATGGCTCACAAAATCACAATACCGATCACATCTCAATCACACCCAACACCAACAATGCCATCACAACATCGCCACAATCATATAATCATATCACAATACACATAACAAGACCGTCACATTATACAATATACAGTTCTACAATCAACTGAGTAGGGAAACCCTACCTCAACAAGCAAATCTGGACACAAGCAGTAGATCAGAATGCTTCCTCTACGAAGTCTCCTCCTATAACGAATCAATTAAGACAAATAAGGCACAAATCCCCAAACCCCCCAAATCATAAATTAGGGTTACATACGATAGGCCAAAGGACTCAATTAAAGACTTACCCTGACGATTACGATATTACGATGCGTGAAAACCCCAACAAATGACAAAGATGCGCCTCGGAATGAAGGCTTAGAGGGGGGAGCAGTTATCGATGCTTAGGTTTTTGTTTTAAAAGTGAATAAACGATTTACTGCTTCTCGTTCTAATATATATACTTTCCGCCAAAAAGCCGACGCGAACCGGAGATTCGGTTGAGTACACGACACTCGACCGAGTGTAATGCACTCATCCGAGTCCCCAACTTCCAGAACACTGACAGACCAACCCATATGGGCACTCTGTCGAGTACCCTGTACTCTGCCGAGTGTCCCAATACTAAAAATCACGAGAATTACAGTCTTCCCTCCTTAAAAATGAACTTCGTCCCCGAAGTTTAAACCATACCAACAAAAACAAACACCAAAACTGACAACATTACCACGTGGCCGACACATAACCAAAACATAACTCAACTGAAGCCAACTAAACCTAAAACAAAACCAACTCAACTCAAAACTAACCAAAACTTGACTCAAGAGTATATAAAAACACATACGATCATCTCCTACCCCCCTAAAAAAAAACAAGGTTACGTCCCCGTAACCAACCATACCTGATCAAACAAATACGGATACCGTTCATTCATCTTATCCTTGGATTCCCAAGTCTCTTCCTCAACATTATGATTGGTCCAAAGTACCTTCAGCAACACCGTCTCACTATTTCTGGTCTTACGCATCTTTCGGTCCAAGATTTCCTTTGGTACCTCCACATAAGTCAACGACACATCCAGCTCTATGGTCTCCACCTCTAAGACATGAGAGGGATCACTCACATACTTTCGGAGTTGTGATACATGGAATACATTATGCATCCGCTCCAGCGCTGGTGGCAACGCCAAATGGTAAGCCACCTCGCCAATGTGATCCAAGATCTCATAAGGTCCAATAAACTTCTGACTCAGCTTGCCCTTCTTGACAATGCCAAACGGTAAGCCACCTCTTGCCAAAACGCATTACACCCCTCATAGGTGACACCTTCAAAAGGAATTTGTCACCCACCTGAAACTCGATACCCCGACGATGCAAATCAGCATAGCTCTTTTGCCGATTCTGAGCTGCTTTCATCTTCTGTCGTATTAACCTCACTTGATCAATCATATCCTGTACCATATGTGGTCCCAAAACCACAGCCTCAGCACTGTCGTCCCAGCAGATCGGACTCCTACACCTCCTCCTATACAAATCAGCATAGCTCTTTTGCCGATCCTGAGCTGCTTTCATCTTCTGTCGTATTAACCTCACTTGATCAATTATATCCTGTACCATATGTGGTCCTAAAACCACAGCCTCAACACTGTCGTCCCAGCAGATCGGACTCCTACACCTCCTCCCATACAAGGCTTCGAACGGTGCCATTCCAATGCTAGTGTGGAAACTGTTGTTATAAGAAAACTCAATCAGGTCTAGTCTATCCTCGCATCTACCACCAAACTCCATGACACAAGCCCCCAACATATCCTTTAAGTTTTTAATGGTCCTCTCGGTCTGACCATCTGTCGCCGGATGAAAGGCTGTACTCATGTTCAAGGTAGTACCCATCAACTCTTGCAATTCTTGCCAAAACTTTGATATGAACTGCGCATCACGATCCGACACTATGTCTTTTGGTACCCCATGAAGCCGAATCACATTCTTCCTATACCTATTAGCCAGCTGAAGCTTACTCCAAAGGTGTCCTTCATTGGAATGAAGTGAGCCGACTTGGTTAGTCGATCCACAATCACCCAAATCATGTTGTTGCCCTGCTGAGTCCTCGGTAAGCCTACATTAAAATCCATAGAAATGGACTCCCACTTCCACTCAGGTACCTCAAGAGACTGAATCTTACCCCGTGGTTGCCGCTGCTCCCCTTTAACTCGCTGACAAGTAAGACATCTAGCCACAAACTCCCCTGTCTCCCTTTTCATCCCAGGCCACCAGAAAGTCTTCTTAAGATCCTTATAAAGCTTATCACCACCAGGATGCACTGAATAAGGTGTACAGTGAGCCTCAGTCATGATCATCTTACTTAACTCGGCATCACTAGGAACACACCATCTACCATCAAACCTCAAACTCCTGTCAGCGTGGACTGAAAATCTCGAAACTGTTCCTTTCTCCACCCCATCTCTCCACTCTCGAATCTTAGGATCATCAGCTTGCTTAATCCTAATATCATCATAAAGTGCGGGCTCCACGGTCAAATCCCCAAGAGTATCCCCTTTCCTGATCATATGAATTCTCATCCGGTCCAACTCCTCCCTAAGTCGCATGAGTGACATAGTAGTGCATAGGGAATGCACACTGTTCCGACTCAACGCATCAGCAACTACATTAGCCTTCCCCTCATGATATAATATCTCCATATCGTAGTCGTTGATCAACTCCATCCACCTCCTTTGTCTCATATTCAACTCCTTCTGGGTGTAAATGTACTTCAGACTCTTATGATCTGAAAACACCTTAAAGGTTACCCCATAAAGGTAGTGTCTCCAAATCTTCAGAGCAAAGACCAGGGCACCTAACTCCAAGTCATGGGTAGGATAATTATCCTCATAAGTCTTCAACTGTCTCGAGGCATATGCTATCACCTTCCCATTCTGCATCAGCACACAACCCAGCCCATTCTTCGAAGCGTCGGTGTAAACCTAAAAGTTCTCACTCCCCTCTGGCAAAGCTAAGACAGAAGCTGTAGTCAAGAGATCCTTTAAGGTTTGGAACGCTGTCTCACAACTCGCATCCCAACGAAATTTGTTCTCCTTCATCATTAGTTGATAGGCTATCTCACACCTATGCAAAAATACCCTTTGGTACAACACAAGTAATGTAGTATTAAGGGGTCGAATCCACAGAGAGCTCGGTAGTT
>VHZZ01026108.1:847-16186 GCA_009801015.1 Silene noctiflora | reverse complement strand
TAAACACAAAATCCGGATGTAGTGTCGAGTAACCTATCACCGTTACCTTATGCTTCCTTAATCTTCAAGAGGGTCCTCAATAATATGGCCACCTTTCTCCGGGTCTTCCAAATCTTCACCAAAACACAAGAATTAGAAGGATAAATGAAGAATTCACCCTTATGGGGAAATTAGGGATTTCTAAAATAAGGAAGGGAAGAGAAAGACTGTTCCTTTCTTACTTAAAAAGAAGGAGAATGAGAATAAGAGAAGAATGGTGCAAATTTCGCTTGAATTGGTTAAGAAATGAGTGAGTTATGGTGGTTTTAAGCTTGAAGGAAAATTGTGACAACAATGGTGGATGTTTGTTATGTGTGTATGCTGAAAAGTTGGAGGTAGAAGGAGGTATTATGAGGGTTTTAGGGTGTATATGGTAGTATATGGGTCCATTAACATATCTAGGCCCAAAACAACTTCAATTGAGTCGGAAATGACTTAATTTACGGCTTAAGGCTACTATACACTCAAGACGGACAATAAATTATATTTATGAATATTACACTCAAAAATATATTTTTACCCAAATATAAGATTTAAATATAATTTGCTTTAATTAAATTATAAAAATACTTTTGAGACTATAAACGAAAATTGCGGGTGTTACACTTACTCCAGCCACTCCATTCACTCATCTCGCTCAGTATTACAAAATCTCAAATTACAACACAAATTTTATTCAAAACTAAAATGACTACTAATGGTCAAATAGTTAGAAAATTCCAACGAAAGATCGACTCTGTCGTGTTCGAACAACCACTCTTAGTGAGTCGTCTTGAAATGGTGATTCCACCTGCCACTGTATGGGGGATGCTTGAGAATCATCCATCCATAGGTGTTCTTTGTCATATTTTAGCCGGGAACGCGGCAGATGTACTTAATCCTGCAGTAAGGGATCATGTTGTGTCTGTAGAAACATTAAGAGCAAAGATGATGGAATATCGCAGGTTGTGTGCTGATGTAATTACTTATTTTGAGCGTATAGTAACAGTGCTCGATTATGCAACACTTTCAAATTTATGTGCTGGTAGAATGTTCAACCTCGGCAACGTGAGAATACATATTATTGAAATATATGATCAATATGTTCCTGCTGAACCTGAAGAAATTGAGGATGGAGATTTCGAAAATCCTGACTCATCATCTTCTACAGCTGAAGATAATTAAGTTGGATTTCAAATGCCGACGACTTAATTAAGTTAAAATATGTTTTAAATTCGTTAAACTGTGTTTTATTTAAATTATATCATGTTTTAATTAAGTTATGTTGTATTTTATAATTTATGCCGTATTAAGTTATGTCGTATTTTAAATTCTGATATGTTGTATTTGATATTTATGTCCTAATTATTTTAAAATTAAAATAATTTTTTTTAAAAAAAAACAACACTTCAAATTAAATATCCATACAAACAAAATTCAACCAAACTAACAACTAAAAGTCCAACAAAATAACATCTAAAAGTCCAACAAAATAACAAGTAAAAGTCCAACAAATAATAACTAAAAGTCTGAAATACAAACCAAAACATCAACATCTAAAGAGTACGCCTACTAATAGCAGGCTCTGATCTTGACCACCTATGGACATCATCGTCGCCACATCCCGACTCGACCTCCTCATCATGACGATCCCTCACCACATGTTGAGCCCGACTCCTACCACGACCTCCTGATCGTCTGCCTATCCCTCTACTACCCTCAGGAATCGAGGGTCTACCAGTGTATGCCCGCATCTGAGGATGGACATTCCTCATGAAGTCCCTGAATTCTGTGTTGACTG
This sequence comes from Silene noctiflora, assembly GCA_009801015.1. NCBI lineage: Eukaryota > Viridiplantae > Streptophyta > Magnoliopsida > Caryophyllales > Caryophyllaceae > Silene > Silene noctiflora. Next base: position 14,367 of record VHZZ01026108.1, on the reverse strand, counting down.
CAGGGTCTTCGACATTAAAACTGCGAGAATCTATGAATAAGCAACTGTCCATCCTAAAAATAAGAAAAAAAATATATTATAACTATACTAAAATAACTTAATTTACGAAGCAGTAAATAAAATTAAATATACGTACCGTAGTCGGAAAGTGGGACCTGGCCAAGGGGATCTGATCAGGTTCTCGAGGAACGTTCATCACGTAAGGATGCGAATGTGACAAAAACCACTCCATATACCCTACCCTGTACGCATGTGCCGGGTGAGCGGGTATTGACACCCTATCCAAATGTGCCATGTGCATCTTCCAATTACTCCAGGTGTAGTCTAAATACCTCCCGTCATACTGCACACCATACTGAATGGACTTCACAAGGCGGTGAACTTTGTTAGGTTGCGCCATATGGACCGGGATCACCTTCATGTACCCAAACTGTCGAAGACATCGATCTGGCTGGTAAGGCTCAGCAATATCAATAAATCTCAGCAACTCGTGGTAAACACTACGGGGGTGCTCGGTCTCCGGATCGGAAGGGTGAGGTCTCCAAGCTATCGACTCTATCGGCATCATATCAAGCTGCTCTCGATAGGAGATCAAAGCTCTCCCAGCCTCATGCTAAGGAATTGAGCAGGTGGATCACAACATAGCCCTAGGTGCACCGGGAGCGGCCGCCAAAGTGGCCATTGGCCTAAATGCAGGGAAGTACTCAAAGTTCCAAGACTGCAACAAGGTCAAACAACCGCACAAACCTTTACAATAGACCTCGTCGCGATCCTCATTTGCCTATATAGATAAGCAAGTGTGCCAGCACCCCAAGCATGCCCACCAATACTACCAACATCTCTAAGCATCGGGAATGTGTTAGCCCGTACTCTATCACTCGACTTATCAACAAATAAGGTCGCACTCAGTAAAATCATCAARTAACCMTGGGCCTCAKATTCCCTTCCCCGCCYGTCTCCTTGAACCAAATCTTTCAACGCTTTTTGCATAATCAAATTTCCCTTGTAAATCTTTGCATCCTTATCTGGTCCCCACTGACCTCCCAACTTCGCCTCAGTCATACCCAACAACTCTGACACGCCAAGAATCGAACGTGCCATATCAGCATCTGGTATGCTACAAGGAGTTCCATCAATCTCGATCCCAATAATCTCTTGCACATCATGTAGTAATATCGTCATCTCACCCCATGGCTTGTGGAAAGTGTTGGTGTTTGGCTGCCACCTCTCAATAAAAGCACACAACAATGGCATGTTCAGATGTTTATGCATGATGTCGGGCAAATGACTAAGTCCCGAATCCTCAACTATCCTCCGAACAGGATCGGACAAATTCCATCCACGAAGCTCCGCCAAAGTCTGCTCTCTAGTATATTTGGTCAACAAACGGACCATCTGAGGCTGACTCCACAAAAGGTAAGATATGTGTCCACCAAAACTCAGAATCAAATCCTGTATTAATGGACCTTCCGGTGCTGCCCCAGTCAATATCCATCTAATATCTTTCCCTCTAGCCCTAACTTTCCTCCGAGGCTCAGGAATCGAAGTACTAGATCCCTCACCATACAACTCAAATCTACCATGGATCCCCCGCCTAACACGAAACGCAGAAGTACCCTCCGCACTTCCCGCAGCCTGATTTCCCGAGTCCTCATTTCCCGTCACCTCATTTCCTTGCTCTTCATCTTCCTCCTCCACCTCATTTTCTGACCCCTCATAATTTCTTACCTCTTCATCAAGATCTCTCTGATATTGCTCGTACTCGCCACCTTCATAGAAATCTGTCTCAGAAGGAATCGAAACTTCTCTCGTCCCAAAACTAGTACTTCCCATCCTAAAATTAATTGTTTTGCGGCGAGCAAAAGCATGAAGTCTGTTTCGACGTTCATCATTGTCGACCATCTACATTATTAAACAATTTATTAATACGAAAACACTTACCTAAAATTACAAAATATGAAATTAAATCAAACGTAATATTACAAATTTAATACTAATTCAGACGCAATATTACACGAGTTTGATATATATACGTATTAAAAATATTAAAATTAACTAATTTTATTTAAAAAAAATAAAATTTTAAAAACCAAAAAAAATTGCAATTTCGTGTGAAATACACAAAAATAGCCTGACAGTTTCGTGTGAAATTCACGAAATTGGTCTGGTAATTTCGTGCAAAACACACGAAATGGGCCTGATAGTTTCGTGTAAATCACACGAAATAGCCTGACCACTTTCGTGTTATTTACACGAAATTGTTGGGTCTGTTTCGTGTATTTCACACGAAAATTGCCCGACGGCTTCGTTAATTTCACAAGAAATGGGGATCTTCATCTTCCCCATTCGCGATTTCTGGGTTTTTTCCTTTATTGTTTTTTTTATTTTTTTTCCAGTCGAATATTACACGCGAATTCCGGGTTTTCTCCTCAATGGAATCCTAATTTGGCTCTATTCATCATAATACAAAACCTAAATCAACCTAAAAACTAAACTATACTAATCAAGAAATGGGAAAAAAGTTATTAAAACACATACATACCTCGTTTGAATCTCGAAGCGGTTTTTATGTTCATTGTTATTGACGAAGCGATTTCGATTTTTGAAAAAAAAAATATTCTAATGGAAAAAAAAAGTGTTGTTGGGAGGTTTGATGGATTTTTTAAAATTTTAAATTTGAAAAGGTAAGACGGTTTTGAAGTGGTTTTGAAGTGGTTTTGAAGCGGTTTTAATAAAATGCGAAAACTAAAGTCGAAATAATAAAAATACAAAAGATTTTAGCATGGGCAAAAAGGTAATTAATAAGGGCGAGATGAATAAAATTAGGGGGATCTTTAGCAAACCCGGAATATTATCTAAACCCTCTTTAATTCAAGGTATAAAGTGAGTAATTCATTGGAAAGGGGTAACTAGAAATGGGATGGAGCGGGTATTTTAGTCGACCTTTTGTTTTCCTTTTCCATTTTGATTGTCTCAGTCAATTGTTGTCCTTTCTATTTTAAGAATGAATTCAACGAGTAATTTGATCATTCACATTAAATTTGGTCCGCTTGTCATTTAGTAATTGTCCCCCTCCTCTTTTTTTGGTCTTTGAGCCAAAACCAAAGGACAACAATTGACCGGGATGAAAGGAGTATTAATTCCAACATTATCAAATTATCATACAGTAGATAAGTATATTCTGAAATCATGGTGAGCTTAATATAGTCAGTCATACAATGAAAACCCTCGATATGAATTGTAGTTACAAGATCTCATGATGATTAAAGAATATAGACTAATGTTAACTTGTTGAGCTCAACTTGTTATGAGCCAAAATGTTGGGCAACCTTAAGTTTGAAAATGACAAGCTCCATCTCCTATACAGTCAAAAGTACCAGGTACGCTTCTTTGTCAACTACGAGCTATATACACCCGCTTCTTTATCAGTATCGAAGTTACTACACTAGAGCTGAAGCAAAGCTGCGCGGCCCAATAGCTTTCAGCTCCGTCACTTGCCAACCAAGGCCATCCTCGTACCGCTCAACCTGTGAATAAATCGGTATGTAAAGGCCCGCACGATCATTGGCTTACATAACCTACCAGTATACATTCTTAAAATCATGGCATTAAATCTAGGTCATGGCATCACAATGTAAACCAGTAGTAAACATTTCAACGAAACACGAGTACACGACCACATTTTCAGGCGGTATCGGCTACATTAATGAAGTTACAGCCAAGATCAGACTGGTAACCAATTTCTAAGATCAAGATTCAAGACTGAAACCAAGATTTTATAGCAAGTTTCTAAATTACCATTTTGCAACATGCAATGGAAGTGAGCATGCATCATCTATAAGAACATTAGTCAGGAATACTAATTGAGAATAGCACAATGAGGTACTGAAATAATGATGGAAAGGAGGCGAGGCAAGAAAGGAAGAGAAAAGCACCTTGTCTACTATATTCTCGTTCTCATCCAAACCCCCAATTGCATATATGTTGTTGTTTAAAACAACAGCAGTAGAGTATCCCCTGTGGTAATTCATCGGCTCATGCATCGTCCATGTCCCAACCCGAGGATCAAATACTTCCATGCTACTGATCATAGAACTTCCATCAAAACCACCTACCGCATACCTGTCAGATGAGTTTCATTATTCCTCAAGTCATTAACCAAAGCCGAAAGCCAAAAAATGGAAAAAAAAAATTAAAAATGATCAGACTTGGTTGCTCTTTGTATTGTCAGTGATCTGGTGAGATGATAGCATATTGGAATGCAACAGACATTAATTACAACTCAGTCCCTCTAATTCTAGAAGGTGATGACTGATGTGAGCCACTGTTACACTATACGCAATGGACATTCTGTCCAAATGAGGAAAATTAAAAAGCAAAGTGTACCTATAAACCTAATAAGACGTGTCCATTCCTAAACCCTCTATTACTCAGCCAACCCCAAATCATTTTGAGATTAAGGCTAACAATACAATCAACTTGTAAATTGTGACCTTATATGAGCATTCATTAACTACCTTTATAACAAATATAACGCAATCCTTCAAAGGTCAACCCCCCTTACAGAAAGCAGTTGGGATAAATTGCATTAACAATGAAAATAACCAAGGAGACCGATAACATTTAATAGACGGAAGTCAGAACATGATAAAATCTGAGTGAGTAAAATAAAACGAAAACCAAAGTTCCTTACAGATTTTCATTCAGCACAACCGTGGCATGACAACCTCTTGCCGTATTCATGCTCCCAAGCCTGCTCCAAGAATGTTCTCTCGGGTCAAATCTTTCAGTAGAACTGTCATGAAAAGCTTCAAATTAGCCTGCTTATAGGATATGCCCAAGTCTTGTACTCTTGATGGTTCCCAAACCCAGCTCCACCTTCAAAGGAACTAATTTCCAGTTTCCATTTAAGGGACTAATCCACTTCATTTTCAGCACAAGTAGTGTCAGATAATGAAGCCAAATATCCTGATTGTAGAGTTAAGAGGATGGAATGCTAATAATAATGCCTAAAATTTATCATTATCTTTCCGAGAAGGCACATAACAGTGGCAAAAATTACTGTAACCACAGATGCCAATTCATCGACATCCTTGCAGAATGAAGAAGAATCCCGGGAGGAAGGTAATATTACAGCTATTGAAAGAAAACAATGTTGTACTTTTGTTATATAATATCATTGACATCCGGGGAGGAAGGTAATATATTTTCAAGAGCCTTGCAAGATACTCTTCTACCTTGAGTCTGAGGGGTTTTCCACTTGACTATTATGTTGTACTTTTGTTATATAATTAAACAATATCATCCTCGCAAAACAAAGCATTATTGTAAATGCCAGTACCAAAAGCAGTACACACCAGAAAGCTTCTAAGTGGAATTTGTCTAAAATGTAGTATTGTGATGTTGTTTACTTGTGGGTGGAGAACCCACCAGGAAATTTCAAAAACATTAACTAAACGTTTTATTTCTTCATTTCTTGAGTTCTGAAATTTGAATTGATTTTCTATCTATGTAGTCTTTGTTCACTCTTCATTTTTCTCAAATACAAACACTATTTGCAAATGCACCTGCTAAGAAATCGTTTTTTCCAAAAAGTAACAGGTAATATGGACTGAATTGCAGAAAATATCCGTAGAGCACTGGCAACACTTATCACGGACAAAGCATTTGTGCAACATGCTTGAGACCTTACTATTTGAACGCAAAGGCTATGTCTCCTAGTGAGTAAAGACCAACCCCGGTCACTAACAAGGGAAAGGATTTTATGGGTGTGGCAGGGCCTCATAAGTGGGCATGTCACCGCCCAAAATCGGCTGCAAACAGGCAAAACAATATGCGCACTATCTACTGTGCAAGTAAACTGAGCAACCTTGACACAGTTCGAATACTATGCAGTAACCCTATTAACACCTGATATGGGCTCACTAAAGTCACTTGATGCTAATTTGCTACTAAAAATCTAGCTATATAATATCGGACTGCTCAAGATTCATAAACAGCAATGTATAATAAGGCAAGAAACAAGCAGAGCACTGGTGCAATGATAACGTGCAGAGAAAATACTGCAAAAACATTACATCACGGGCCTACTTGAATGAAGTCAATGCAGGCCACTAAGGCATTAGCCTTGATGGATGTTTAACGCAATGCAACACGATAGGCACATGTCAAAGAGAAAGTTAAATAAGAAACGTAACTATCTGACCTTAAGTAATCTTGCCCATCAAAGCCACCAACAGCGTAGAGCGCACCATTAAGTTCCACTGCTGCAAGAGCAAACCTCTACACAAAATAGTGCATTCGCATAAATATGAATATATAATAACACATTATCCGAGTAAAAATATGCAACAGTTGTACGCATAGTTATGACTTCTGAAATATATTAAAATAAAATAAATATAGTTAGAAGCCAGCTAAAATCCATCCACAACAAGTCGCCTGATAGCATTGAAATACTTCGAGCTTCTTAAGTGAAAAAGAGTGATGTTAAAGGAATAAAGCTAACAAAAAATATTTAATTATCATACTGAAACAGTTTCGTATTCTACTTTTCGCAAGTGAGCACCCTGTCTTGGCTCTTGTAAAGGAAGTGTAAAAGTGTAAGGATCAGGTACAGAACAATATCCATATTCCTGAGTGTCAGATCGACATGGATAATGCCCAAAATGCGAAGAGTCGAAGTAACATAGGTGACAACTAATTACAAAATGTAGAATTACCATTTATCAATAATGCCAGTGATCGAAAAAATACACTATTGCTGCCAATAAAACCACAGTACCACACATACATAAGAGTAAGCAACAGGGATGTGTCTACCAGATGTAATACCCGTCCCCAGCTGCTGAGTGCAGCCTAATCAAATTTCAAGGTAAAGGCTACATCACTCCAGAAATTCGAAACTAAAAGCAGATCAAAAGAATCTAAGCAAGAAGACCAGTAACAATTTCACCTTTTCCAGCATTGATCTWGCAGATATCCATTGACCAACATCCAGGTCAAACATCTCAACATCTGAGAAACTGCTAACTCCACTCCCACCACCCAACGCAAATATCTTGTCATGCAATGTAACTGCAGATAAGCTCCCCTTCTTCTTGCCCAAACAAGCAATCGCTGTCCACTCATTATACAGAGGACTGTAGCATTCCACTTCAAAATAATGTATAGCTATATCAACAATCAACTTGGTTGAGTTTCAAAAACCAAAAAGATAATGAAGCACCATTGTACCTGTATCATACCACGAATCACGAGGTCCACCAGGACAACCACCAATGGCATAGATCTCACCCTTTAACCTAGCAAGAGAAGCATAGGAGCGAACTGAACTCATTGGACAAAGAGATTCAACAGTATCTTTTGATGGATAATACGCTTCAAATGATGCCAGCCATGATTTCCCATCATATCCACCTGCCATAAAGATAAAGTCGTCGAAATTCGGCTGCTGGTTGCTACATGACGCTTCCATTGTTCCAAGTGTAAATGTCTCCGAATCGTCAAGCAAGGGTACCAGCATCATATCATCATAACCTTGTGACAGCTTTACTTCTGATTCTAATATGCGCTGTGAAATCCACAGGAACAAGCCGTGCAACAATTTTGAAGAAGAAAACCTTATAAACAGAGACAAAGTTCACTCTAATGCAAAACTTAATGGAATGCACATCCACTACACCAAAAGATACACAAAGTTAAGATAAAAGCATGACATGCAAATGTTGAATCGGTCACAGTTACGGTAATGGTCGTGAGATCTTCATATTGGGATGGCAAGGATGTGTAAAGGGTCTCGGCCAATGGTGGACATTAACAAAATGAAAGCTATTCTTTACTTCCAAACATCTAAAACTTGAGATGGTGTCCATGTTTGTAGTTTATCTTCTCTCTCTTATGAGTTATGACCTGTTTTTTCACAAATGTATACACCATTTGCAAACACACCTGTATCGCGATATATTTTTCAAAGAATAACGAGTATTATAGATCAAGACCCAGGAATATCGGTAAACTAGTGGTGTTATTCTGAAATATTGGTTGACAGACGCAGTTGAAATATCAGTATTTTTCCAAGGTATTTACATATGACTCCATGGCGCTACAAGGGTAGAAAATCCTCTCCTTTAATCAGCACCAAAAGATAAAACCAAGTTGATGGAGCCCAGAAATGTGAGATACCAAAAAGAATATGAATAAGCAATCATCGAGGAGATACAGTAACTGAATAGAGGAGTAGAAGTTTACCACTTTATCCTCCAATTGTGCTATCTTATCAGTTGACTCTTGCTTATATGCCTTCAGCTCTCGAATATCTAACATTAGCTTCATATATAAACGTAACATACTATTCAGACTTGTGAATATATGTACTTTAAAAAATCATGCCAACATATGACTCTTACAAAAATAACCTGAGCTATAACGGATGGATAATTTGTTGGCAGTAAAGAGCTGTCCTTGACATTATCCTCTTCAGTAATTTCTTTTTCTTGTGAACTATTAACCTCGACATGTATCACACTGCTACTTGAAGACTTGTGTACTTGTGTTGCAGGAACAGAATCTGATGGGTCAGAATACAAATCCAGATTTTGTAATTTTTCAGAAACCAGCTCTATTTCATCCTTACCATTTGTTCCTGTGTCATCTCTAAGATATTGGGACAGATTTACATGGTGTGTAGAGGGATCAGATGACACATTTTCATTGCATTCTCCAATTTGCAGCCTTGGAAGTCGTAAATTTATTATTTTCGAATTCCTTGGATTTCTCATAGAGGGAGGTGGTGCAACAACTTGAGTTGAAAATAAGGCTATCAGCTTGTTGGATTGAACATGATCTAGCTCAAAGCAGAAATGGTTGTGAGTATAATAATTTCCTTGAATTACTGGTGAAAACTGATTCTCTAGCAAAGGGCGACAATTCTTCAGAGTGCGTATCAGAACCTACATCATTGATTATACAATAAATAAAAAAGGAAAATGGCAATGGCAATTGGTGGGAAGTTTTATACTCCCTCCGTACCACACCAAAGGTAACGTAGGGAAAAATGGAGTATTTAAGAAAATGTGAAAAAAGTAAGGGTAAAATGGGAAAAAATAGGTGGGGTATGTAATTGTGGGTTTAATTGTGGGTTGATAGGTGGAGTATATAATGACATTTTGTGTAAATATCAAATGGATATAAGGATAATTTGGTAATGTTGAGGGCCAAATAAGGAATGTTACCTTTGATGTGGTACGTCCGTTTATAGCAAGTGTTACCTTTGATGTGGTACGGAGGAAGTATAATTCATTTAAGCCTTCCCTAAACAGAATGGTTCAAGTTAGATAGCTAGCAACACAACAATACCTGAGCAGTAAATCCCGTTCGCTCTGAACCATCCCTAGACCAACCATATGGGTTAATATTCAGTTGGCCAGGACTAGCAGCCTCATAAATTCCATGAAGTGTCCTTCTGGAGTAGTTGAACAGAAACAATGGCAAGCCTGGGTCAATATTCTTTACATATCCAAAGTGCTGAGAAGGTAAACCTGTTAGAAAACCAGGGGAAAAAAGGGTTAAAGAGAAACAAGAAAAAAATGTCAATAGAAGAAAGAGCTAAATTCACGAGGGAAAGGCTCTTCCCGATTTTTATACATGATCGTTAAGCACCAGAAAAATAATTTTATCAAGATTAGGACATACATTCAGAAAATTGATAATTAAATGAAGAACAAGGATAAATCCAGAATAAACTATAAAACTTCCAAAAAAATATAGAGGTGGAAAGTAATCACCTACCAAAAATCTGCTTAGTAAGACACTCATTCATGGTTTTATGCGTGCAACCAAATATGACACCGCCTAGATTAGCCTTCTCTAAATTCCTAAATTGATTTGGAGTAGACCTCTTCATTTTTTTCCGATTAGCCATCCTGTACCAAAAGACACTCAGCTTAAACTAAGTGAACAAAAATAGTGAATAGAAAAGCAAAACAAAGCACTTGGAACAAGACTACTAATAGTAATAATGTGGCAAAAACAATTTTGAAATAGTTCATTGAAATGGCACACTAGAGTGATAGAATTAGCATTGTATACACTTTGCAACTAGGTGGACCGTGGACCTAAACCATATTAAACTCGCATTTACATGGAACAAAATAAGTGAAATGACAGGAATAACACCAGCGAGAGTTGACAAATTCAAGTGATTGACTCTAAATGTCAGCCCAAGGATGTGGCACCTCAAAACTAAGAAAAAAAGGGTTACAAATCAAAGAAACCATCCAAGAGAAGGGACTTCTTTTCCAATACATGCCCCATTTCTTCCATTGTTGAATAAAATACACATAAGTCAACTCAAAACTCACCCAACTGAAACCGTGTGATCAAAATTAATTTGAAACGACCCCCCTAAGATAAAGCATTGAAAAACTGGTACCACAATATGATATCCACGACATTGCTTTCAGTGGTTTTGCAGAAAGCCCAAAACCACAGCCTAATGCAAACACTCAATCCACCTCACAAGAGCTAGAGTATTGAACTATGATTCCTGCTACAACACTACAACTCTACAAGCAATCAGTGATGATACCAAGTAGTGGGTCAAAATTTCTTTGTAGGAAGAGTGGAAGACGTTCTAATGAGTCAGAAATCAAATTATTCAAACAGAATCATTCACAAGCCCAAATACTTGGCTGTTCAACATTTCAGAAGATAGACATAAAACATAGCATACACATTACTCATACGTCCAGCAACATGCATACAAACGAGAGAAAAAAAAAACATTGGAAACCAATGCAAATATGAAACAGAATTCTTAAACAATGCCTCATGGCTGGTGTTGAGTTATGTCGATATCTCCACATATTTCAAGAATAAGCCATAAAGTAAAATGCAAAGAGTACCTATGAAATATGTGTGTAATTTTTAATAACATGCCTGATGGAAAGATGAAGGCAATGCATCTACATTCTGAATTCAACAATTTAAGGATTACCAGAATACTGGAAAATGAAAGTAGATGTAATCACAAAACCACATTCTATGTATGTTTTACCAAATGAGTTACCCATATTCCTGAGGATCATTATATAAAAGTCACACAATTTGCTTATGAGTAATATAAGTATATAACTTGGAGGATTATTAGACTACGAAACAAGTGGTAAAAACTTCAGAAAATCCTCCTAAATCCTCCAACCTAATATCAGTGAAATGGAGTGCCCAACACCTAAAACCAAGAAAATTACCCCAATACCTCAAATACTCCCTCTTATGACAGCCCAAGGGAATCAGATAATACGCAACTCTTTCGTCTAACACAAAAGACGGTTTCTGGACAAAAAAAAAAACATAAACCCAACTATTCAACTCCTAAGAGAGGTTTATCCAAGAATCGCTTTGATTAGAAGTAAAAACAATCCTAACGACGATTCCCACCATAATAAACATAAACATGAAACTTAAAAACAAATAACAACATAGTTAAATCATCATTTGAAAAAGATTCAAAGTAAACTCAACAATCAAACAATATAAAGAACCCAGAACCACAAAAAAAATGAACCCTTAAAACACAATCACTTGCGAAAGGAAACCCAATTTGATGAAGTGCGCGGAATTGTAAAGAACGCTAGGAAAGGAAGAACAAAAATAAAAAAGAAATGTATATACTCGGTAGAATTATAGTCCGTAGTAAAGTAGATTAACCCTTAACAGCACATAAAAAGAAGACATTAACAGGAGCAGAGGGAATGCAAGATGAAGAACCCAGAAGCTACGCAGAGTTAAAAGTAATTAAATAATTAGTACGGGTAAGAAAAACGAAGAAACGAAACATAAAGTTGTGCATTCAACTAATTAATTAATGTAATAGGAAAATGAATATGAATATTAAGAAAAGAAGAAGCAGGAAGAAAGTAGAGAGGGAAAGGAGTTTACATGGGAATGGTGGAGTGGACTACTTACTGGAGGAGTGGAGGTTTGTTGGGGAAGCCCTTATTTATATACCCAACCACGCCACATGCGCCAAATGCCCCAAATCGTCAATGCCCGATCATCATGCTCTCTTTTTCACCCTTTTTTGAGTATGTGTGATGTGTCTCCTTCGACCAGCTACGTCTAGTTAGTACGGACATTTTTTCTAAACAGTTGCGCCGTGTCCGATAATGTATCGAACATCGACACTCGTCGGACACACGGTTAAACTGTCACATACCTATAAACGAGAAATGCGATGTCGAAAGACTGAAAGAAACTCATTAAAATATGGATTTGGGTAGGAATTGAGAATGAGTTATACTCTAAGTCTATTTTCATCTTCAATTATTTAAAATTATTTAATATCAAATACATTTACAAAAATAAAATCGTATGCTATTTATAACTATAAAATATATATTTCATTAAATTTAAATAACGTGTCTCGTGTAACGTGTCTCATGTCCTAACTTTCATGGGATGTCGTGTCACGTATCTGTGACGTGTCCGTGTCCGTTTTGGTGCTACCTAAAGCTACGCAACATTGCAGTAATATAAGGAGCAATTATTCTCTTAGACCCGATTCGTTTATATAGATAACTTTTATACAAAACGGTTTTACTTTTTACACAATTATTATTGTAAAATTATGGATAAATTGGTACTTAATACCTAATATGTAGACTTTTTTACAAATTAGTACCTAATATAATATTTTTTTTAAACTTAATACCTAAAAAGTACATTTTCCATACAAATTGGTACCTAAAATGAATTTCGCCAACAATTTTAAATTTAAATTGTAATGCACAATCAATCAAAACCCTGATTTGATTTCTTAACTAAAATCATACTTTTAATCAAAAGAAACTGAATTCATATTTTTACATTATGATTTGGAGTATTCATATCATGAACTTTTGCGAAATAAAAAAGATCAATTAAAAGAGAAGAAAGAACACAAAGAAGAGAAAGAAGTAAGACTAACACCAATAATTAGGAAGATTAAGAGACATTCAAGATTAAGGTTTTGACAAATTTTTACTTTGAAGGAAACCTCAAAAGAAAAACACAAAAGGTTGAAAAAAGAGAGAAGAGAGATGAGATTGTGGATAGTGGTTAAATTTGAAGAGTGATAAAGATGAAGAAATGTAATTGATTTAGGCAAAAGGATAAGTAAGATATGATAGTAAGAATAATTTGGGTATAGAAAGAAAAAAGATAGATTGATTTAGTCGGAAATGTGAACCCGCGTTCTTACAATAAAGTAAACACGGATATTGCAGCTGAAAATGCGGGATTTTAAAAACATTGAAGATAAAAACCGCGAAGTCACTAAATCATAAGAACCAAAACTTAAGTTAAGAAAACTTTTATATATATATCAACTTTTAATGAATGCAAAGGATCCCGATCCCTTGATAACACACAAATACGATACTAAACATCCCCTATATACTAAAAGAATAACACTCCTCCAAATAATCCCGCTCACTTTTCCCGCCCAAGTATTTCACATACTAAAATAAATCCACTTGCTA
>VHZZ01026098.1:4260-19041 GCA_009801015.1 Silene noctiflora | reverse complement strand
TTTATAGCTTTTATAATCAATCCTCCAACCAACCATTCCTCTTGTGACCGTAGGATAGAAAGACTACCAAACATTAGCATAGAAAATTTTGTAGCGTCTCTGTGGAATTCGACCCTTATATACTACATTCTTTTGTTGTACCTAGGGTATTTTTGATAGGTTGTGACACCTAGTCATATATGAGAGGATAGATAAGGTTATGGGATCAAAAGACTGGTTTTTCGCCTTTCCAAATACGGGTATTAAACATTATCCGATTCAAATTTCGGATCATGCCCCGATTGAAGTGGACTTAAATCTAACCCGTAATGAAGGAAAGAAATCGTATAAGCTTGATGCTTGGGCTCTTGATTATGAAGAGTGTAGGTGTGAAATAAGGAAGGCTTGAATGTTTAAGGTTAGGGGATCACCAGCTTTTCAGGTGACTAGAAAGTTAGCTAAGGTTAGAACTAGTGTTAAAAAATGGTCTTTGGATAAACGTTGTGAATGGAAAAGTAAATGGGAGGAGTTTGACAAACGGCTAGAGGGAATGACCTTGGCAACTAATGGAGGAACGGTGGACGTTTATGAACAAGCAAATGAAGAAGTGAAGGAGTTTGCGACTGTCGCGGCCTTTTGGAAGCAAAGAGCAAAGATGAAGTGGTTGGTTAAAGGTGACACTTGCACTAAGTTTTTCTTTAATTGGGTTAAGGGTAGAGCAGGGCGTAACTATATACATGGTATAAAAGGTGCTGATGGCAGGTGGATTTATGATCCGGAGGATGTGGGGAATGTTTTCAGGAAAACCTTCATGGATCTTTATGAATCTGATGGGTTAGGGCCAGTGGTGCTCAATGAGTCTGATCATTTATTTCAGAACCTAAAGAAAAGTATAACAAGAGATGACGTGGATCATTTGGAGTGACCCTTTTACGGCAAAAGAGGTACATTATGCTGTCTTTCAGATGGGAGCGTATAAGGCTCCGGGACCGGATGGCATTCCACCAGTTTTTTATCAAAAATGTTGGCCGCTGGTTAAAAAGGAGGTTACGACAGCAGTACTATCTATCTTAAATTCCGGAAGGGTTTTAAAGGAACTTAATAGAACTTTTATTGCTCTTATCCCAAAAGTTAAGAATCCTGAAGGAGTGGCAGACTATAGACCTATTAGTTTATGTAATGTTTTTATGCGTATTGTTACTAAGTGCATTACAAATAGGATGGCAAAGGTTATGGGGTATTTGGTGAGTGAATTTCAAAATGCCTTTATCCCAGACAGACATATTAGTGATAATATTTTGTAAGCTAATGAGGCGATTCATAAAGTAATGAGTCACAAGAAAGGAAGACATGGGAGATGTGTTTTTAAATCGGATATGAGTAAGGCTTATGATCGTATTAGGTTGGATTTTCTGGAAAAGGTTTTAGAACACTTCGGCTTCCCTACCAGGTTCATTGGGTTAATAATGAAACTGTGTCTCGTCGGTTTCTTATGAGGTACTTTTTAATGGTACTCCGTTAACAAGTTTCAGGCCGAAGTGTGGGTTACGGCAAGGAGATCTTTTGTCTCCGTACCTGTTTATTCTGTGTACGGAGATCCTTGCCACGAACATTGAAAACGCACAGCATTCTGGGAAAATAAAGGGAATTTGCCTTTGTCGGGGAGTAAGACCTTTAACGCATTTGTTCTTTGCTGATGATTCGGTGTTTTTTCTACAAGATGATGGATATTCTTTTGGAAATCTAAAGAGGATTTTAAATTCATATTGTGAGGCATCGGGTCAGAAGCTTAATGACAACAAATCTGGAATTTTTTTCAGCCCAAGCACTAAGCTAGCAAAGGCAAGACAAACACTGAAAACCTTGAATATAAAGAACAACAAGGGTATTGGTAAGTATTTGGGGATTCCGGCGGATCTTCAATCCTCAAAGAAAGACATGTTTGCTGGACTGGTGGATAATGTTATGAGGAGAATTTCATCTCGGAATGGAATCTTTCTGGCACCGGCGGGGCGCCTTACCTTAATTTCGTCTGTCCTATCCAATCTCTCAAATTTCGTTCTATCGGTATTCAAAATACCGGTAAGTGTGGCAAGGAAAATAAACTCTCTTCTGTCACTTTTTTGGTGGGCTGGATGTAGAATGGGTAAGAATGTTCACTGGTGTAGTAAGAATTTCCTGAGTTTGCCAAAAAGTAAAGGAGGACTGGGTATTCGTAATATCGAATCTTTGAATCGGGCTTTATTGGCGAAGCATGGTTGGCGGTTGGTGTCGGGGGACCAATCCTACTTCTCAAAGGTTTTTAGGTTTAAAATTTTTGGGGCAAAGGTGGTGACATATGGAATGACACCGAGGAGGTGCTCAAACTCCTCATGGGCTATGAAAGGAATCCTTTATGGTTTGGAATTAGTTATGAATAATATTGGTTGGAAGCCAGGAATTGATTCGGAAATGAGTGTGTGGGAGGCTAACTGGGTAAATGGACAAACTCCTGAACCTCATGATCACTTATTGGATCATCGCTTCCATCACTTAAGGTCAGTTAAAGTTAAAGACTTATTTTTACATTCTACTTCATGGAATGAAGAGATAGTTGTATCTTTGTTTAAAGAGGAGTCTACAAAACGAATACTAGCTACGCCACTTTTCTTACATAGGCAAAAGGATGATGTTTTTTAGATTCATACATATGATGGTACTTATACGGTAAAGAGCGGTTAAGGGATTCTTTTTTATGAACGTATGAAACTGAAAGGGTCACAACGGGATAGATTGAGAATTTCATCCCGGGGAAATGAATTTTTTAAAAAGAAACTGTGGCAGTTACCTGGCCCTAGCAAGTGGAAGGTGTTGGTTTGGAAGATCCTAACTCAGACTTTGCCAGTTGGTGAAGAATTTAAGAAGCGGGGGATGACTGGGAAGGACAGATGTGAAATGTGTACAAAGGAGGGTTACGAAACGTTGGAACATTTATTTCGTGACTGTGAGGTTGCAAAAAGATTTTGGGCAGGTTCAGAACTGCGGATCCGTGTTGAATCTTCAACTGGGATAGTCATGGGGGACTGAATTATTAACTGGATAAATTACCTAATCAATTTGGAGGATGGGGAGGATAAGATTGTTGTTTTTCTGGCTGTTATCTGGGGAATTTGGACTCTTCGGAATAGCATATGTTTTAGGGGGAGTGCGGTGATCCCACGGGTTTTCTATGCATTGTGCAACGAAATGGTGGCGTTGGTTGATCGGACCAAAAACCGGGCTTTAGTCAGAAAATGTGAGGATTCTGTTGCGAAGGGTATGGAGACCCAAGACAATAATGTTCTTGATACATCTACTAGTTCTTTACTGCGGGAGAAGGAGCCTTTTTACGTGATCGGGTGTCAAGGATGTTATAATAGTGTAAGGGTGAAGGTGGATGCGAGTTGGAGGGAGAATTTTGATGTCGCGGTTGGATGGGCTGCCTATTGGTGAGGAGAGGATATGCCGATACGACATGGGTTTAAGGCTCGGGCGGAATCACCTTTACAGGCGGAAGCACTAGGACTTAAGGGTGTATTGCAATGGGCTTCTAGCCATGGTATCCTTCATCTAGCAGTGCTAACGAATTGTCTTCAACTTCTCAACCAGATCGTGAGAGTGGAAAAAGAACATCATCTAATTGGTGACACTCTCAGGGAGATTTTTTCTCTGGCTCCGTCATTTCATTACCTAAGTTTTAGTTACATACCTAGGAAGTTAAACAAAGTAGCTCATAACCTTGCAAAGGATGCATTATGTATGTAACCTCTTTCTACAATTGTAAAAAAAAAAATAAAAAAAAAAAAAGATTCTTGCATTAGATCCCCTCTCTCACAGGACAGAAGGGAACAACAATCGAATGATCTTTTGCGCTCTCGCCTAGTACTAGGTTCTCCATGTATTCACCTAGTCTGTTGGGATTCGATTATCCTTTGGCTTTGGTGTAGAAAAGAACGGGTTTTCAATTCGAGTCATTTGATAACAAACCATATTAACTAAAGACTAACCACACATCATACAGTCCAACTTTAATTGGGGAGGATATGAGTAGCTCGTTTCGGCTCATTGCGATTTCATGACACTAAACTTTAAACCTTCAGCTTATAAGGCTACTTGTGTGCCATCACTCGCCATCGAATTTATAGGCTCGAAACACGAACAAATATAATGGAGGGACTAGATGAAGTGAAAAATTAGGTAGAAATACGTCCACAAAGATTACAGCAATCTAATTATGAGGTGAAATTCGGAATCCCCCAACATCTACCTACCTCAAAATGGATCCCTAATTCCGGATAACTTCAACTATTCATGAACCCATCCTCCTCCACCCTGAACATAACTTGAAGATTTACAGATACTGAAATGCAATGTGGTTGCTTCTTTACTTTCATTCAACAATATGATGTCGAATAGTCGAGCAGTAAATGCCAACACATTGGGTGTGGATATATCCTATTGCTGCTACAGCCATTCCATTCCACTCACAAGGAAATCACAGTGTAACATAGCACTTCTGCAGGGAACCAAAGTCTACATTTGTGTAGGATACCGAGCTGTGTTATTGATGGAAAATCCAAGTGACTCGAAATACACTTGCTCAGCATTAGCCATGCGATCTTGGAATGTAGTCCATTCTCTTCTACACCTCTCCCTCACCTGAAAAGTGAGGGCATAGATTAAGTATTCACAAGTTAGATTCAAAAGATGGAAAGTGTACAGATTTATGTTTTAGCAGGCATGGTATTAAACTTGAGTTATGACCAATTTGATAAGCTTTTGACGGTTATGATTGCGTTTTGTGGCAGTATTTATGGCGCAACGACCAAAACCAGTCCACACTAGTAAAACTCGAGATCAAGACTTCAATATTTAATACCATGAGATTAAAAATCGGCTTGAGACTTGATCTTGGGATCAGTCGCTGCAGCCTTTTCTCAGTTGTCGCTCTATAAATAAGGTTAATAGAGCCTTAATATGCAGCTCGGCAACCTTCGATAACTCTATCGTTGCGATTTGATGTCACGTTCGATAAATAATATGGCTAATTGACCGATTGAAAGAGCATTAGGACATCTCTTTCACCTTTCAGGCTTTCAGTGAGCCAGATAGGTAAGAAAAGAACAGGAAACTTACCCCTTCCCACGGAGCCCTGCCATTTTCGGAGTTACCCTGTTCGAAGAGATGTTTTAAGCAATGATTCACAATACAAGTATAGAAATAAATAGGTAGAATTACACTGACCTGATTCCCAAGTGATGGAACAGATTGATGAACTATCCACTGAGAATCTATTACTCCGATCTTCTCATGTGCAGGCTGTATAAAATGTTGAAATCAAATCACAACTAATTTGCTCTAGTCAAATGCATGACAAAAGAGCACTGCATAAAGTAAAACAGATGGATATTACAAAACCTCAACACACTTCCGCAACGCAAAGTCCAGACCCCATCCATGCACCAAATCATTCTGAATATATGACACATCAATATTAGATTCAAATACAACCAAAGAAAAAGCTTCTTAACATCATTTTTTGTAGAATAAAATAATACCTGATTATTTAAACTTTTGTACAGCAACTACTTAACGTGTTTTCCTTGCTTTTTTTTCCTTATTTCTATTATTCTTTTTTCCCAATCATTATTTTACCATATCAAAATGAATCATGTTCGCAAACCCCCAAACTAACTAGGGATATAGGCCCTCTTGTTGTAAATGACAACTAAATCCACAGCAAAAAATAGAAATACCTGAAGCATATGCCAAACACAGCGCCAGGCGCTTCTGGAAAATACAGGTGCCATAATTTCAATGAATCTGAATGTGAAAACAACGTTTAGAATCTTGTCAAAATCCCTACCATAAAAAATATACATATATATAGATATAAAAGATCCAGTCTAGATAATTTTACATACGCAGCACAGGGTGGAAGCACTGGATCAGGACACCATCCAGGCTTTTCTTCAGTTATTCTAAAGAAGCAGCAGCAATATAACAAATAGCAACGTTTCAGATTCGACGGTCAAAACATAGGCGAAACCAAGAATATAAGCTACACAAATCTTACTTGTGGACCTCACTATCACCTCGTCTCTTTGTCATTTGCCATGTTAGACCTTTGTCAGGCTCCAAGCCAGGCTGCGAAATCTCTAATCCATGCTTTCTCACCAATTTAAGATATCTATAGAATTGTCAATAGTAAGTCAATAAATAACTCACTCAAATAATTATTTGTCTACTCAAATAATTATTTGTCTAGAAGAATACGGAATTCAGAAAGCTCACTCCTCTGCATTGAAGTGTTCAACCCCAAGGTCCTCATCCCATATAAATATGTAATCATAAGCAGCCACAACATCAGGATGCAAAAACCTTTTCGCATACCACCTGAGTAATATCCAAATTGGAAAGTCTAAGTAATAATATATAGAGTGAGTCTGCGATTATCAAAACATTATTATTAAATTATTTGATTTTGGATATAATCAAGAAAAATATTTTGAAAGGGAGAAAAATTTACCCAATTAACACAACAAACTCTACATCCCAATCAGCTAAAAGGAAATGCTCTCAAGAACGGAGTTACACATAACAGAAGTCTTACATATATGCTCCTTCATTCACAACAGTAACACGGCTGAACTAACATCTTAATTAACAGTTAACTGTCAAACTCCTAATATATTTAAGAAAATGGTATTTTAAGCTTTAACCAGTAAAACATTTCAAATAAGAAGCTATGACCATAACTTATGCTCAGGCATTTGAGTATTAAACATAAAACCGCAAAATGTTCAAGACAAATTCGATTTTACAAAATAAACAGTGATAAAATTTTAAACGGTACATTTATCATGAAAAATACCTATTCATTCTAAAGGCTGAGTGGCTTAGATGTCCTGACCATTAAGCTATGAGCAGATGGTTTGATAGAGGAGTATCCGTTTAACATGAGATTTGCATAGGGTTTCTTTTATAGAAAGTTCCATCAAAAGGAAAGTAAATCATAAGAGGGCAATCTCACTTTTATACAAAATTACAAACATTTTCGAATAATTTGTCTGAAAGTAATTGGGGTCCCTTTAAACAATCCGCTACTTTGGTCGAAAGTAAATCTTAAAAATAATTGTCGCTATAGATAATCTCAAAAGTGAGAGCACTCTTTCATTAGTTTCATTCAGCCAAGGCCCAAGTAGACCAAATTCCTTAGTATAGATAAGTCTGCACATTAGCATTGTCACTTCTACCCCACATTCCAAACAAATTTAAATTGAAAGAGGCACATGCCCATTGATCCCCTTAAATTCCAATTACCCACTTCTATATAGGAAAATCAAGTCCACAAAAGAAAAAGAATGTGATCCACATTATAACTCCTTTCCAACACATTTCACGAACAATAGGATAAGTATCATATAAGTTTACCCCGCAAAACTCCACAAGTATTAATCCATTACAAAACCAAAGTCCAACATGGACTTTAGGGGCCTTTGCTCCCCAAATCTCCTTCATTAATGAACCCAATAGGGAAAATTTTGGCCTCAGAGCTGATAAACTAAAACTCAAATTGAAATCAAAACAATATCAAATCCAAGCAACAGATGCACCGTAAAGCAAGAAAAGGAATCAAAAAGCTCTATGTTTTACAACACGTGCACATATTCAAGTGATGGACCCACCATGACTCACATTTTGAGACATAAGATACCTATTCTCAGAATGAGGATGCGGTATCGAGACATCCTCAAAGAACTGGTCAAAAATATAATCACATGGAGTTAAAAGTGAAAAAGAGCATCGAGACATAGAGCCTAACCATCAAAATTCATACTACACGTTCTAGGAGACTAAAACTACTTTTCTCGTACATGCCCGCCCCTCTATCTTCGCTGAGGTAGTGCAGTAGTGGATCAATTAGTGTCTGGTGCAGATTTCATAACATAATTCTTTTATGCTGCGTTGAATATGGGTTTGACATAGCTATATGTCATCTCTTTTTGCAGCAGTCCATAATTTTTTCTAGCCATACGGCAATCCCCGCCAACCACTTTAAGAATGAGAAATGACTAAGCGCCAAAGACAAGCACCGGACGTATGAATGTTATAACTGCTAAACAAAAACCACATTCCTTAATTCCTTTCCACTCTATTAACAATGTTTTTATTATTGGGTGGTTGACATCAACCGAGTTAAAAAGGCTTTAAAGGTTACCAAAATCACATTTGGAGATTGTAACAAATACATTTATAGTGTAATAGACAAGATTAAATCTTAGATAGAGACTTATTAATATCACACAGCTAATCCTTTGATTTTAAAAGGCGTGGGAGCCATCTCAACTAAGGAGCACTGTTTTTAGGACAATTTTTTTCACTAGTGAAAATTGTTTGTCTAATCATATACACTTTCGAGGGGTCAAAATGGAAATTGCTAAGTAATACCCTCAGAAATAAGTTTAAATACGCTTTTTCAAACTAAGGTCTAACCATTTCACCTTTACACTACCATTTCTTGCTCCCAATAGGATAATCTATTTGGATTTTCTTTTGAAGGTAAGCCAATTAAATAAGTTGCCACTTTATACAGTAATTCATAACCAATTGTGTTGTAAGATGTCTACATTTGTTGACAGATGTCAACAAGAAGAGCTTGTCCACACTATTTCAAGCAACCTCACACATTGCTAACATTCATCAGAGATGCCAAATCAAGATCAACATAGCAAATTTTAGAGCTCCCATATCACAAATTTTAGAGCTCCCATATCTACTGATAGGAATAAAAATAGCATCATCCGCAAAGCACAGATGGTAACATGGACGCCATCTCGTCTTACTGTAATATCCTAAAAGACCCTGCAATTGTTTGCTTTATCCATCCGTCTACTCAGCACATCATCAACCAATAACAAGACCCTTCGCATTGGTTCAACTAACTTCAGTCCCCTTCCCCTTAGGAAGAGAACTGTTCCTTAACATCAATGACTATGCTATTGAAACCCCTCATCCAATGTCTGCGTAACATACCAGAACAATTCATTTTCAAAACATCGTCCCTAAAAGCCTTTTCAAAATCATGTTCAAGAAGAAGGACGAGAACCCTCTTCTCCTCACTTCATCCAAAATCACATTAGCCACCAATCAGAATAATCTCAGATGAAAGCACTAAAGCACTCTTCGAGGAAAACATCGTAATAGATGGAACAACACTTATATGACCATCGACATCTGATAAACAATTATACCAGCACTTGTGAGGAAACTTATAGGACAAAAATCTTTAGCCTTGATTGCCCTATCCTCGGGGACTATTATTGAAATCATAATTTAAACACATTGAGGATAACTCCATTCGAATGAAATCCGTATAGACCCACTATCTTATTCTTCTTCACACTGGACATCATGTTCCGAAGTCCGAACCTGTATCTTTTTCGAAGGTCTCTCTAGCCTCTTCCTGCGCTGGGATTGGACCACGAGAGATCATTGATCATGGATCTATCTATGCATTCTTCTGCAACTTGTTTCTTGAGTGTGTAAATTACCATTGTTGCACTCCACCTTCATGATAAAATCTGCCAATGCGTATTTCTGACTTTGATAACCAATTTTTAAGAAATGTAATCACCACCTTAGACAGACAACACTTTCATTTGTTGATTTTACCGATCGCTTCTCCTTCAGTAGAATATATTGGACACTTTTGTAAAAATAGAACCCTCTTTGTTTCAAATCCTCATTTAGCTCCCCTTCATTGAACTACCTATCAACAAATTAAAGTTCATTTAGGACCTGACATCTCGTGGTTCATGTGAACCCAAAGATTTATTTGTTCCACGCCTTCAGTTGCTCCTTAATATACTTAAATTTCTTCACAAACAAAAATGACGCCCCTTTGGCCACTACACAAGTATTCGACCACTCGCTAACCCTCTTAGAAAAATCATAATGAGTGATGAACATATTTACGTATCATGAAGGGTTAGGACCTCACTTCACTGAACATGAGTGGATGACCAAAGGAAAATGCTCAGAGCAAGGCCTTAGAAACAATGCCTATCCAATAGTGAGAAGCTCAAAATAAAACCCAAATGGTTATATAAAACGATCAAGCATGAAGACACCCTTCAACAACCAACACTTGATAACGTAAACCGTCCATTAATCAACAGTAGATCACATAATCTCTTGGATATAAGAATCAAACTATTGCACGACTCTTAACGGCATACTAGTGTGTCCTTCTCGAACATATCTTAAAAACAGCCCCCATTATCCACTTCGGATGAAAAATGGCACCACTAAGTTCCTCCCAAATTTCCGCTCTAGGTCTACGTGCAATAGAACTGTCTAAGATCATTAAGAAGATTTTCTTACTAATGCTACACACCTTGTGACGCCATATCATAAAGCTAACGACAAGCACTTCACTGAATGCAAGAAAAAAAGTGAGAATAAAGATAGCTTTGTAGTTGCTCACCACTTGGTTTGTTTACGAGCACTAACATGGATAGCTCGCTTTGACCACTCAAACTCATCCCACTCAGTTGTCCGGCCATCATAATGAAAGAGGACAATGGTAAAGTTCTCTGAAAACTGTGACATCAATATCAGCAAAGGAAATTTGATATAAAACAAGTCATACAGCGAAACAGCCTAACCTTCTTGACACATGCATCAATAGTGGCTCTCTGATCAAAACCAACTGTGAAGGTAACTAGATATTTGGGTTTGACAGTCAAGTCCTGCGAACATTAATACATCAATATGTCTAGAAACATATACCTTGATTAAAAAAAACACTAAATCTACTATGTAAATGTCATCCCAGAAATTAGCACTTCCCTGCCTTACAAATATGCATCATATGTAAGTGGTATGCTTGATTGCAAAGAACAATTGCACTAATCATTTTTTTCAGTAGAAACAAGATATTGAAGGAAGGGGATAGATAGGGTTGACGTGCAATGGAGCGTAATTGAATACACCTCTTGTAATGATGAATTCAAAGGCTGAACTCCAGAAAAAATTTTATACAAAAAAACAGTATTCAATTACGGTCCCCTACTAGTCACTCTTCCACCTTGTCCTGTAAAAGTGATCTGTTACACTGTAATTCTGAACGTCACTTACGTGTTAGACCCCTACGTTTGTCAACAACTTCACATAACTGGATTTGCAATGGTAGCAATTGCTTAAAACATGCAAGTATGAGATGATGATGGTAAAACATTCAGAGCAAACTAAAAGATGCAACATATTCTTAGATCAAAAAAACTATATTATTTCATGAAGTTTTTTATTGGTATTTTTGATATACGTTCCAGCCATCTTTACCACACCATCAAACTGAGCCATAATGACGAGCTTATCGATAGAAAATGCATTTTTTTTCATGGAATTAGATAATTGATTCAATCCATAATCTCAAATTGGTCATCGTGCTTAGATTTTTGGTTGTTGCATAATAAATACGCCCAATGCACTTCAAAATACAGTCATGGATTGGTAACCTTCACAACCTTTACAAAGCGGTCGCAATGTGGAGTTGCAGCCTATATTTAAAACCATGCATTTTCTTAACAAAGGCAACATACAATACAGGAATCTAATTCCAAACAAAATCATCCGGCAATAAACTAGTTAGCCAAACTGCTATTACTAAGCAAAAAGTAAATCCAATAACTCCAGAAAGAAAGTACACCTCTTCAGGCAAACCCCAAAGTCTACGAACAAAGAAATCGGTTTCAGATACAACAATTCCTGGTGGTAACAGCTCAGCGCCCCGGGGATTTGTTGGCGCCCAAACCTGTGTATCACCTACAATGTTAATGATGGCACCAGCTGACAATGACGGTTATACTCATGTTGCCTCTGGTTACCACAGAACTTCAACTTTGAAAACTACCTGAAGCCTTGAGAAGTAATCAGAAGCTTAAAACTATAACATAGAAATATGAGACAGAATATAGATAAATGGAACAAATAGCAAAGACTAGCTCATTGCAAAACTAACTGAAGCGTAACACAAAAATATGACTAAGAGAACAGGATTTTGTCAGCTAGTACAACCCAATCCCCTATCTACTAAAAGAATAGGTGTCTCACAATTTTTCCCTCCGAAAAGCATCTTCTTAATTAAGGAAACTAATTACAATTCAGTGCATTAACTAAATAAGGAAACTAATAATTATATTTTATTCATTAAACTATTATCTGTTCATTAAAACTAATCTTTTTATCAACTTATACTATTTTCACTAAACTCTAAACTATAATCTCTTAATTAAAATATAAATAAAATTTATAAAAAACTATAAATCGCTAAATCTTTTATTGATTCTCTTATTCGAGAATGACTTGACCTATACTACGTATAAAACAAATCTGTAAATCGCTATTTACTTTCGTGACAATAAAAAATGAGAATTTAAAAATTGAAATCATTAGCTTTGTGGTATAAAAAATATTTTGTTTAAAATACATTTGAGCACATTACTCAATTTTTTTGATAAATTGTCAATTACAACTTTTTTTTCTCAAAGAAAAATACACTGAAGAGAAATATGAGCAATTAATGAAATACCACTATTATATATTGATTTATTTAAAAAAAAAAAACTCTATATACCGTGCATTTATTGCACGGGGTCTAAACTAGTTGATACACAAACACGTTACAAAAGATGGACAAAGTAGACACACAAACTTTGGATCCAACCAATCAAATGGAAGAAATATGATTATGTCCTAAACCCGAGATAAAACCAAAATAAATCAACTTGACTTTGTCAAATTTAGTCTTTAAAAGATTATGTAGATGATTAATCTATTTTACTTCGACACTTCACTAAGAAATTTTGCATGTCGAACATGACTATGGCTTACCAGAGGGAGGATATGTGTCCGACATGCCAAAATCAGACGTACGAGACTAAAATCCTCAAAATAAGTGTCATTGATATCAAACAAGAGCAAGAAAAGAATGAAGAAGAGTTAACGCAGGAAATAACAAAACACATTCAAGAAAAATGAAGAGGGAGACATGTGGGAGGCAAGTACCCGGTTGAAGAGAAAAAATTAAGCTTCCTCTCTTTTCTATAGGTACTGAGATCCTCGCTAGTTTAATAACTTAAAAAAGGGATCGTCTACCCTGCCTTATAATTGTCAAGATACTTGTTTGACCATAATCATGTAGCGCTTTAAATTTAGAAACCTCCTCTCTGTTAGAAACAGAAGGGTAAGATTGCGTACATCCGACCCCTCATATAATCCAAAAAGATCATACTCATGTCTCAATAATGATTCACGCATATTAATATATAAAAATGCATGATAAGCAACAGAAGGACAACAAAATCACTTCATAGGCTAACTCAAATTCTAAACTAATTAAATATACAAAATTCAAAGTTGCGAAAATCATAGAATGGACGGGCGAGTTCATGATATTACAGCATAGTTAAAGACATATAAAAGAGGATGCCTACCTTGGTGACATTTAATGTCTGGCCCTCTGAGGGCACAGCTGTTCTCCCTTTCAATGTAGACCAAACATTCAATAGGGCTTGGGTTGAAATGCCAGAATACTTGTCTTCAATGTAAGTAAGATCAATTTGAGGGAGTAGAGGAGATGGAAAATTTATCTGTCAAAAGTAAGCATTCGTACCATAATTTTATTCTAAGATATTATAACCGATGAATGAAAGCTAGTTCGTGATCAGTTTTAACATTTAAGTCAAATCATCATGTACCTTTGTCATTGAAAGTGTAGGAAAAGAAACCCCCAAAAAGAATCCAAACACGATTCCAACAAATGTAGTCAAAATAAGCTTCATCATTTCATTTGGTTTTCTCAAGTGCCCACTGTAGCCAAGGGCAAGGGAAATTTCGTTCAGCAGCGATCAACTTAATAAATTATACGCAGTACAAGATAGTGGAGACAAAAAGGTCAAAAATTGAAGTAGAATGATCAAAGTGAGAATCAACCTCCGTAAAATACTTGTCATTTTAATAGAAGGAAGAGAAAAAGTACAAGTCCTGAGCCTCCGAGAGATGGCTGCTCAACATGCTCATCAAACTTAAGAACTCTGAAATATTGAGAGAAGAGGAAACAAGTTGAGGGACATCATATATGCCTGCATCATTAGCAGTATTCAGCAAAGCAAGGAATGAACAGCTATAAATTTCATCAAAATCCGCTACCTCCTAAAATATGTAAAAATGAGAATCTAAAATGAATCACGTTAATGAACCAAGACAGCCACTAAATTATTGAAAAGAATGAAAGTACCTGAAATTGGAAATGGAAAGAAAAGGGGATTATTCAGAACCCTAAAATATAGTACGACCGAGAGAATTAGTTATAGCTCTGCTGGCCAAATAAGTTTGGCGTGAGACGGTTCACACTTATTTATCTTCCTTATTTTTGGCACAGCAGCAGTTGAGCAAACAAACAAACAAGTACAGTTCAGCCTTTTGAATGATTTGATTTGAATTGAATTGAAAAGCGATGGAACGAAGGTCTTTCCAACCTTGAGATCTTGACTATGGTGTTATATTCAGGCGTAAGTGCGTAACCTTGATATTAGGTAGCTGAAACCAATACGGTCGAACTAATTTTATTCAGTATTAAAATTTATGTTCAATTAAATAAAACAACATTAA
Source organism: Silene noctiflora (assembly GCA_009801015.1). Taxonomy (NCBI): domain Eukaryota; kingdom Viridiplantae; phylum Streptophyta; class Magnoliopsida; order Caryophyllales; family Caryophyllaceae; genus Silene; species Silene noctiflora. The sequence continues at coordinate 4,368 of VHZZ01026098.1, read as the reverse complement.
AGTTGCATAACTTATAAATTTAGCATTAATATATTTTTCTATCTCATATCTTAAAACTACGATAAAATAAATTATGAGACAAATTCACTACTCCCGTTATTAATATTT